>BQNB010011973.1:6209-77609 GCA_026074375.1 Tanacetum coccineum
GTTTTAATTCCGTTATAAGAAGCGTAAGTGCAAAAATGTAAAAATTTACGAAATATCGCGTTTACCGGAAAACTTGCAAGTTATGAAGAGTGAAATGACCTAAGTGTACAAAAGTGAATGACTTATGTTTTCTCATGTGTTTTGACATTGTTATAATGTTACTTGAGCATATCATTGGTCGTTATAACCATTAACTAGGATCGTTAGGTAAAAGGTGCGCTCACGTAACTAGGGTTCCTAGTAAAACAAGCGTTAAATGCTAAAAATAGTATGACCACATAAAAGTGACTCCACAAATAACCAAAAGAGTCAATTATCATACGTTTGCTTTCAGTTACTGGCCTCAAAATTGACGGATGTTACAGTTTTCCCCCGTTAAAGGAAATTTCGTCCCGAAATTTTAGTTGCTCGTCTTATGCCGTAGCGCTCGCGAATAGTTGCGGATACTTGCGCTTCATCTTATCTTCTCTTTCCCATGTAAATTCTGGTGCTCGTCGGGAGTTCCAGCGAACTTTTACAATGCGAATCCAACTTCGTTTAAGCTTCTTGACCTCACGGTCCATAATTTCAATAGGTTCCTCAACAAAACGTAGTTTGTCGTCGATCCTGATTTCTTCTAGCGGTACATGCAAGTTTACGTCAGCTAGGCATTTCTTCAGGTTCGACGCGTGGAACGTGTCATGAATGCCCACAAGTTCTTGTGGTAAGCGCAGCCGATAAGCTACTGGACCGACTCGTTCGACAATCTCGAACGGTCCTACGTATCTTGTTGAAAGCTTGCTTCTCTTACCGAAACGTACCACACCTTTCCTAGGCGACACCTTGAGTAGTACTTTATCACCAACACTGAACTCTAATGATTTTCGACGATGGTCTGCATAGCTCTTTTGGCGATCTCGTGTAGTCTTCAATCGCTCCTTGATTTGAACAATTTTGTCGGTGGTCTCCTGGATAATTTCTGGTCTAATTATTTTGCTTTCTCCTACCTCTGCCCAAGTTATGGGCGTTCAACACTTCCTTCCATACAATGCTTCAAAAGGAGCACATTTCACGCTCGAGTGGTAGTTGTTGTTGTATGAGAATTCTACTAACGGTAGGTGAGTATCCTAGTTTCCACCAAAATCAATTGCACAATCTCTCCGCATATCTTCTAATGTTTGAATGGTATGCTCACTTTGGTCATAGGTTTCAAGATGGTAAGCTGTACTCAGATCCAGTTGCGTTCCTAATGCTTTCTGTAGCGATTGCCAATCGTGATGTGAAATGACTGTCACGATCAGATATAATTGACACAGGCACACTGTGCCTTGCTACTATCTCCTTGATGTACAGTCTTGCCAACTTTTCTATCTTGAAATCTTCGCGGACAGCTTGGAAATGCGCAGATTTGGTCAGTCGATCGACTATGACCCAAATCGCGTCATGTCTGCTACTGGTTCTCGGTAATTTCACTATGAAGTCCATAGTGATATTCTCCCATTTCCACTTGGGAATCTCTGGCTGTTGAAGTAATCCTGATGGTTTCTGGTGCTCTGCTTTGACTTTAGAGCATGTCAAACACATACTAACATACAAAGCGATATCCTTCTTCATTCTAGGCCACCAATATAAGTCTCGTAGATCATAGTACATCTTGTCTGCTCCAGGATGTACAGAATACTTTGTAGTATAGGCTTTATTCATTATCAAAGTTCTCAAATTTCCATAAACTGGCACCCAAATTCGTTCAACAAAATACAGTCCGTTGTTGTCTAACCTTTCAGATTGTTTGTCTAGAGCTCGCAACATTTCTGTTGATGTATTGACGTTCTTAGACGCTTCGCTCTGAGCTTCTAGTATCCTATTCTTAATGTTAGAGTGAATCTTCATGCTTATAGCTTGAGTTTGTCTTGGTTTCATCCATTCCTTGTTGCTCAATGCATCAGCTACTAAGTTCGCTTTACCTAGATAGTAGTGAATCTCGCAGTCATAATCACTAAAAAAGTTCTATCCATCATCTTTGACGCATATTTAACTCTTTCTGATCAAATATGTGTTGGAGGCTCTTATGGCCAGTATAGATAATGCTCTTTGTTCCGTAAAAATAGTGTCTCCAGATTTTGAGAGCAAATACTACTGTGCCTAACTCTAAATTGTGAGTGGAGTAATTATTCTCATGGATTGAGAATTATCTGGATGCGTATGCTATTACCTTGTTCCTCTGCATCAACACACAACCAAAACTCTGGTTCGATGCGTCACAATAAACTACAAAGTCATTTGGTCCTTCGGGTAGCGCCAACATCGAGGCATCACGCAACATGTCCTTCAGTGTCTAAAAGACGTTCTCCTGCTCACCGCCCCACTCAAATTTCTTATCCTTTTGAGCCAATAGAGTGAGAGGCTTTGCAATCTTTAAGAAGTTTGCGATAAATCGCCTATAATATCTCGCCAATCCTAAGAATGAGCGGATCTCAGTTGGGGTCTTCGGGGCTTCTAATTTTTTTTACTGCTTCATTTTGCCTGGGATCCACATGTATACCTTCACTGTTCACTACATGGCCAAGAAAATAAACCTCTTGTGGCCAAAATTCACATTTCGAGAATTTTCCGAACAGTTTCTCTTTTTCAAGCAACTCCAATATCAACTTTAGATGTACTTCATGCTCCTATTTGGTCTTCGAACACATCAGGATGTCGTCAATGAAGACGATGACAAACTTTTCAAAATATGGTTTACATACACGGTTCATAAGGTCCATGAATACCGCAGGAGCATTAGTCAAACCGAAAGGCATGATCGTGAATTCAAAATGTCTATATCTCGTCGTGAATGCAGTTTTAGGGATATCTTCTTCGTGTACTCTCAACTGATGATAGCCAAATCAAAGGTCTATATTTGAAAAATACTGTGGCCCTTGCAGCTAATCGAACAAGTCATCGATCCTGGGAAGAGGGTAGCGGTTCTTGATAGTCAGCTTGTTCAGTTCTCGATAATCAGTACTCATACAGAACGAACCATCTTTCTTCTTAACAAACAACACTGGACCTCCCCAAGGTAAAGAACTAGGTTGTATGAAACCTTTATCTTAGAGCTCCTTAAGATGGTTTGACCGTTCTTACGTTTTCGTAGGTGCCAAACGATAAGGTAATTTTGCAACAGGCATAGCTTCAGGAATAAGATCTATGCGAAATTCTACTTCGCGAGATGGGGGTAAACTTGATAGATCTTCTGGAAACACGCTGGGGAAGTTACGTACAACGGGGATATCTTCGAGTTTCAACTCGTTTAATTCTCTACGATCTTCACTGTTTTTAGGTTTCCTTCGGTGCCGCATGCTCTCATGAACTTCCAAAATCTCTCTGTTAGATAACGGGATTTGGAGAATTTTCTAAAAACAAACTATCTTTGCCTTAAGCATGGATAACCAATCCATTCCTACAGTCATGTTGAAATTACTGTGTCCGAAAGGGATCAAGTCAATAAGAAACGTATGACATTCTAGTTCTAGTCCACATCTGCAGACAATCTTGTTGGTTTCTAACTTTAGACCGACAATAATTTAAATTCATAATCAGGGCTAATAGCACTAGGTTTCCAGTTAATCAAGGGATGTAAGTAGGTAAAACTAAAACTAAAATAGGCATCGAAATCGAATATTACGGTAGAAAATGATCGATGAAGGAAAAAGTACTCGTCATGACGTTTAGATCTTACTAGGCTTCCTTAGCAGCAATGGAAAAACTTCTAACACGGGTTGGTTTCCATTGTTCTTCTAATTGTAGGAGCTAGACCCCGAATGTAGTGATTAATACGCTTGCTTTCTGGAGTTACCGTGTGCGGCACTAGTCTAGCCAACTCATGAAATCGGGTTATGTACTTATCAACATCAACTCCAATCATAACATGATTCCTAGAACTTTCCTTAAATTTTTGATGATAATCCAGACAGTATTCCTCCCTTAACAACTTATTTAGGTCCTCCCAAGGTTGGGCTATAGCAATTGCCCGACCTCTTGTCTAAACTAGTGTGTTCCATTAAGTTAAGGCGCGACTTTGCAATTGCGGGACACTTGCTAATGAGTGCACATAACTTTCATTCTTTCTAGCATGAGAGTAGGACCAACTGCTCTTTTTTTCAAGAATTTATTAGCACCACAAGACCTTGGATGTCTTTGTAAGGAACTTGCGTGTTGCCACACTTAATTTGTCCTTATCTACTCAGACTTCAAATTAGGGTATCGCATTTTAATAGGTATACCTCTTTTAAACCTCTTTATAAGTCAAATCGATTAACAGCTTAAATTTCCAGTGAACAAAGCTCGTATCTGCTCTAGGTTTGCTTGGTACGGATGTACCTTGATTGGTTTCCATGATTCGTTCCTGAGTTGCGTGTTTCTTCTCGGAAGGTATGGTTTTAAAATTTGTCTACAACATTCATTTGAGTAAGTAATTTGACCAAAGTATAGTACGAGTACCGTGCAAATATAATGCAACTTTAAAATTTATGAGAATTTAATATTTGTGCAAAGAAGAAGTGCCACAAATGTTTATATAGAGTAAGAGATAAACTTTTCCACATATATAGTTTCAATTTTCCCATAATAGTCGTCATCCAAAGAGATACGTCTGCAAAAAGTTTGTATTTCGTAGTAACTTACAACAAGGTTCGTTTCCAACATAAATCGTGATAATTTTTTTTTGACTAAAGATGTATTTCAAGTAACGTAAAATAAAGAAATTTTATTTATTTACTTATTTTATTTTATTTTATTCTTTTATTTTATTTTTTTATTTTATTAAAGTCATAATAAGGATTTTTTTTTCTTAAAAAAAATTTGAAGTCATAATGAAGTTTTCCAAAAATTTGAAGTCGTAGTAACCAAACACAATGATACCGATACAAAAGAATTTATATTTTGATAATAAAAACATTTTTTTCCAAACGCGGGCTGAATAAATATATTCGACAAAATTGGTGTTTAGATGTATCTTATAATACATAAGTTTTGATGCTAAAGCGATGCAACTGTTGAAAAATACAAGTGCATCCCGTTTAAAATTGTTTAAAAAGTACCTCACTTGTACATGTTTTGTTACCAAAGGACTTCGACTCGTCCAAATAATTACTATCTCCGAAACACAACGCCAGGACAAAAATTGTTATCATGGTTACACAATCAACCAGTATCAGGTATAAGGTTCTAGTTCTCGTATCAATCCTTTTATCTCAAAAGGGGTCTCCTATGCAATGTCATTACAAATCCAATAACTAGGGTGATAACACTCGTAGGCGAGTTGCTCCTAAGGCAACTAATGACGTAATACGTCTCATCGAACGTCTTCAAGAATGAAATGTTTAAGTAACAGGTTTCCACGATAAAAACGATGTCAACCCACATGGTGGATGAGAAATAGTCGTTTGCAACACGCACGATAGGGTAAGGACAAAACACCGCGCATTTCTGCTTTCGACCCTAATCTCTCTATAGCCGCGTTGCATCCATGTCATTTGAGTATCCATCAAATCATCCAAGCCTCGCCCATCCTCGAGTGAATTCTTCAAAGGTCTTAAGCCAAATAGCAACTTGAATCTTAATTTCACAACTCATCAAACAAGAACTGTCATGAACTTAAGTTAGAAGTTGGTAAAAAGCTTAATGTTTTTGAAAAATTAACTCAACTTTGGGGTCGCTCAGAAACAAAATCTTGAATTACTGAACACGATGTTCGCGAGCAAGCAAAGAATGCTTACATTAGAAGCCAAAACGGTTGGCTTAATAGCATGACGAAATAAAACGGAGATGTAATCGGAATATAGGTCGACGAAATTTCTAATAGCGAAAGAACGAACGTCTCTACATGTTGTACATATAAAGTTCACCTGCTGCTCGCCTTGAGTTCTTACTCGGAATCTATCAACGAGTCCTTCTCAAGGTCTTATGCAGGGTAAGGATACGAAAAGTAGTTAAGTGTGCATCGCGACTCACTCGCGGAATCATCAGCGTGCGAAGACGATATATTAAATATGTTGTGACTATAACGGTGTCCTTAATAACAAGGTGCTTAGGGACAGTGTGACACTATAACGACAGTAACCGATGTGAAAGCAAACTCAAAACATGAATGGATCAATCAAAATAAGCATGATGTACTAGAATCAAATAGTGGACATCTAAAAGTAAATGATGTATGATGCACATAATTCCTAGTATACTTTTCAGTGACTAAAGTGGAAAGTCAATTTTAAACTTGTTTAAAATAATGACTATACCCAGTGTTGCATGGTACTCCCTGAATTAGACATAGTTGATCAAGTTATGCCTAATTAAGGTCTAATGATGCAACCACTCGGACTAGTCGACTTGTTTCATGTTCGGTGCTTTTAGAAAAAAGAAAATCATTTTGGTTATAGTTCGGATTTTTATTTTGAAAAACCGGCATTCTCTATAACCTTAGGCTCTGATTACCAATCTGTCACACCCCACCAAGGCAGAACCGCGAGGTGTAGCATATTAATAAACATCACACGAGGTGATAGAAAAAACACCATACATGAATTAGGATAAAAGAAAGTTATCCAAATTACAACATTACAAAGTACAAGTTTAAAAGTACAAAAGTCAACATTGTTGTTTTTCTTCCGAACATGGATCACCCCAAAAGACAATAACTTGGAAGAAAATAGACATCTTGAACTAGTTCAAATGCAAACACACTAAGTTTACACCTTAGGAATGTCACCTGAAAAGCATGATAAAAACGGTCAACTATCAAAATAGTTGGTGAGTTCACAAGATTATGTTCACAAAATATAGTTTTATAAAAGAGTAGATGTCCAATAATAGTTTGACAACTTAATGACAAGATATCAAAAACAGTTGTCCAAACCGCAATCAATTTCCAAATAAGTTAAGAGTCTAAAACAAACCAATGTATATGGTATGCTATAGTGATTATGCGAGGCACTACTTAAACGTATTCAGCCTAACCGTTCCAACCTCCAATCAAGTTCTAGTTGTATAGTGTGGCACAAACACTTAGTACTATGCACCCTTATGCGGGGAGTGAGGAGGGGCTAATCTCCTAATAGCGCTATACATAAGTATTAACGTCTTAATCCCGTTGAGGGGGAAAGTGAGTTAAAAGTAGTGGCAGGTTCCAAGTATACAACAACATACATATTAAGTTCAAAGTTCAAAGTTCAACACGTTTCCTATGTTCAACTAGTTCAAATCAAGTTTCATACATTCAAAACAAATTCAAGTTCAATTGTGCTCAAAAGATTAATTACTTAAAAGTAATTTCATAACAAACGACACATCATGCTTTTCACCCCAAAACATTTAGAACATGTAAAAAGGGGAATGTGAGAAACTCACCTTAGAAGTTAGAATGACAATAGGACTTCTCGGCAAACCACACTAAGTAGGCAACCCAAACGAATACGCAACCTTCTACTCGTAACCTAAGGCAAGTAAATATACCTAATTAGATCCTATACGATATGATCAGACAATATTTAGGTTCATTTGTTATGCCTTGTGTTCTCATTTGATTTCAATGTCACTTTTATCACAAAACGCAATTACAATAATTTGACCCAAATTTCCCGGCACTTAAAGTATTTATTTGACAAAGTTAACCAAAGCTTCTGGTCAAGCTACTTCTCCAGGTCAAAATTCCATGCTTTAGGTGTGTCCGTGAATTTTCCCAAAATTTATTAAGGATTTATACTCGACCATTTATACCCGACTCCAAAAACGGCCAAATCTGGACATACCAAAGTATTTTAATGATCAGAGGATCTAAATTAAGGTTATATGTGTTAGGCCAATGGGAGACTCTAAATAACCCATACAAGTGTCTCCATATCAGTTTCAATGATAGATTCATCGTGGTTTATGATTTATGATCATTTTAGTACAAGGGTTGAAAAGAGATTTTTGGGCAATTTTGACACCTTTCACCATTTTGCAACTTTGACTAACCAAACGACCTCATATTTTTAAAAGGCTTATATTTCTAGAAACTAGACTCAAAGAACTTGATTATAGGCTCTTTAATCATGTCAAAATGTTTATTTATCATCAACTTATACTCCAATCAATATGACCCAAGAATAAAATTAGAGCTGATTGAAAAATAACTTTGACTAAAACAAGTCAAACCACTAACCCAAAATGCAACAACGACCCAATCAACTCCCAAAATCATATTATACAAGTCTTAACATCAATTTAATCCAAAAATATCAGTGGGTAATCATGGAAAGATTTGACCCATAACATATATAAATCTATACCCGATATAGTTTAAAATCATGATTTTACGCCCCATTCTACCACTAGTTTTATCACTCAAATCATAAAACCACTTGTATAACTTTTATAATCATATGACTAGTATTCCAAGAACCTATTTAAGTTTTCAAATCAGTAGTTAACTTTAGAAAAATATTAAGTTATTGCATGTTCCAAAAAACCTCCGATCTACCATAAAATCAAGGTTTTTACGTCTATTTTCACTACTAGTTTTATCATAGAGGCTTCTAAATTACCCAACTTGACCCACAATTATTTTACCATCATATTTAGGTTGTTCTAACACCACTTTTACAGTAGCTTATTTATTTTACTTATTATTACCAAGAACATACCTAAACCTAGGTTTTCAAGACAAAATAACCGGTTTTGAGGCATGAGATGCACCCGAATCATCTCACGCCCATGCTATACCTTGAAGAATCCCAAGAAATAGTAAGATGGAGGGTGATCTGAGATGGTTTATCCTTTCCAAATGGTGCTTTGAATGAAAAACAAACCAAGAGACTTGTAGAGTGTGATGAAATAAGCTCTTTTTGATTGTTTTTCTTGTGTTTAATCAAGATTTTGAGTGGTGGTTTGTGGTGGTCATAGGGTGGCCGGATTTTTGAAGAAGAGAAGAAGAGAGATCTGAGATTTAGAGAGAGAAATAATTAAGAGAGAAGTGTGTGAGATTTGAAAGTGTATGGAGAAGTGAAAAAGTGGGGAAGTAAAGTGGTATTATGAGTTTTCTTGGAAAAATAAGATGGAGTATGCACATGGTAAGGGGTGGCCGGTTTTGGGGCATCCAAGAGAGGGTTAAAATTTATTTTTGATGTTTATTATTATTTTGTTGGTATTTATTTAGTGTAGGTAGTATTTTGTAAGTTAAATGTATAAGTTTTTATGTAAAAAGGTGTAGTTATGTGTATAATTTGTAGTTTATTGTAGGTTAAATGTAAAATGTGATAAATAATGTTTGTTAAGATTGAATTTATACACTTAGGTCATATTGAAGTGTTTTAAGTCCGTTATAAGAAGCGTAAGTGTAGAAACGTAAAAATTTATGAAATATCGTGTTTACTGGGAAACTTGCAAGTTATAAAAAGTGCATTGAGCTAAGTGCACAAAAGTGGATGAATTATGTTTTCCCATGTGTTTTGACATTGTTATAATGTTATTTGAGCATATCGTTGGTCGTTAGGACCGTTAACTAGGATCGTTAGGTCAAAGGTGTGTTCGTATAACTAGGGTTCCTAGAAAAAACAAGCATCAAATGCTAAAAATAGTATGACCACATAAAAGTGACTCCACAAATAATTAAGAGAGTTAAATATCATACATTTGCTTTCGGTTACTGACCTCAAAGTTGATGGATGTCACAGTACAGTCTCACCTTTTGATGTTGCTTTGAGATTTTAGTTGTTTCTGCTTAAAATTATGATTTATGAATTGAGATTGCTTATACTTTTGGTTTATGCTCTTTCGATGCCACCACTCCTTTCTTTGCCATTGTCCATGGCGTGAGACGATAGTGACATTTGCGTGACGATGGCCATAGGATGATAGGCTGCAAAATGAATCAACGAGTATAATACCTTTAATAAAAACCTATTACCACATGGGGTCTTTAGTAGCTATGGGAATACGCTATGGGAAATGTGTACTTTTAGCATTTATGCTAAAATGACACGTGCATGGGATATGTTTTCATCGTTAAATATTAAATATAATTAAATACCTTTAGTAAAGAGCGGTAGCTTAAGAGTACGTTGTGGGAAATGTATATTTTAGGCAGACCATAGATTTATGTGATATTAGTGGTTGGATAGTCGTTTATCTGGCTTTTGGCGATGTGGCTAGGTAGGCTTAACAAGCTAAATATGATTTATGGATCATGTTTGCTTATACTTTTGGCTTATCTTTCTTTGATGCCACCGCTACTTTCATTGCCACTGCCCATGACGTGCGACGATAATGGCGGGTGCGTGATGATGTTGATAAGCTCAGAGGCTGCAAAATATCTTAATAAGGTTGCCTTATTTACCAACAAATATGCTAGGTAGTTATTCTGAGATTTTAGAAAAAAAAATTACGTTGTTTATGTTGTTCTCGAATACCTGCCTACAGTATTTAGATTCGAGATTGCTATAACACAATTTGATTACGCTTGTACCTTGGGGGGTAGCCACACCCCAAATGTAGTTGCAGCCATGACGGGTGTTTTACTGTTTGCTATACTATTTATCGTTTGTGTCATTTTGTTTGAGATACAAATTAATGGTGCGCTCTATGCCCAAAAACTCTACTTATGATATGAGGTTGATGGTGGTATCAATTGTAAGAGGTTGTGATGACTCTAAGTGGGTTCAGTAAAGATGAGATTGTCCACATATTGGCGTGGAGACCTATTACGGTTGCAGCCATGGCGAGTGTATCGTCTTTATTCGTTTCTTTATCTGTTTAAGCCTGATATAGAATTACATGGTTCTTATAATGCGCTTTGTTGATGCTTGGCATGTGATTTTTTGTTACTTGGCTTAAGTGGTATGCGTCGTACCAAGACACGTATACCCCCGTCGTGGTTTCTTAGATGGAGCGTTGGTATGTAAACCGGGGTATGTAAAGTTTTATTTTTTAGTATTAATCCCCATAGTACACATTTCTCATAACATATTCCCAAAAGCTACCATTTATGCTCATGTTTAAGACGCATCTTGGTGCGGCAGCACGACAACGTATTTGCAGCCATGGCGGGTATTGCTTTTTAGATTGTTGTTGTTACTGCTTGAAATTAAGATTTATGGTTATGGCTTAATCATGCATTTGGCATTGGGCTTGCATATGTTTATTGCTCATGCTTAAGTTTTGTCACAGTGAACTATTTTATGATTTCTATTGACTCTTGAGCAGCCTACGAGCATCTCAAGCACCAGGTGAGATGTTGTGCACACACATAGGCTGCTCAAGAATAAGAACGTGCATAAGTGGTTTGAGTGCTAATTGTGACACTAGTTAAAAACAACATGTGTATTTATATGACATTCCCTTAACGATTATAAAAAAATGTGATGGTATATCTGAGCATGTCTAAGCGGGTTTGGTTAAAGTTTAGATTACGTGTATTTTGGCATTGCGAACTGTCTAAGTTTGCAGCCTTGGTGGCTGTATATACCCTTTTCGCGGTTGCTTGCTTATTTAAGTAAAATGCCCAAACTACATATTTCCCACAACGTACTCCAAAGCTACCGCTCTTTACCGAAGTTGTACATAGCGTGCATATTTATCCGATCTAGATACACTTGCGTTTACACATTCATTATTTTACATCTACAATAGATTGGAATCGAGTCGTATCTTGACGGGGGAGCACGAGAGGGTGTTTGCACCCACTACCAAACTACGCGACTCTCAAGGCTCCATATTTTCCTTTTTTATCCCTCTCCCACTTCCATCGTCTCCTCCGACGATATTTACCATACCACTTCATACTCTACTTTGGTGAAGAGAATGTGTACTTGCTTTCTTGAAACATATTAACATTTATAGCCATCCCTTTCAATATTGCTTTTGAGATTGCTGTTGTTACTTCTTATAATTAAGATTTATAGTTCAGACATGCTTATGGTTTCAGCTTTCAGCTTGCATATATTTTATGCTCATCCTTAAGCTGTGGGAAAATGAAATCAAGGTACTGATTATAACTATTTCAAATATGCTTGCGGCAATGAAGCACTCTTTATGAGATCGTAATGATAAATATTATAAAAGGTTATGATGATAAAATTTGGGCATGTCTAAGCGGGTTGGATTAAAGATTAGGTTACGTGCATCTTGACGGAGCAAGCATGCTAAGTTTGCAGCCATGGCAGTCGTACCTTACTTTCCTGACTGGTTACTTAACTAAGCCTCATTATGTTAGAGTAAATGAATTTCATGTTCCAAAAGCTTGTTGCCATGATGTGTCGGTCCATTGAATGAAAGGTGTGATTAGGCAGCAAATGCTTCTTATGCCTTTGGCTTATGGCTTGGATATGTTTTGTGCTCATGCTTAAGGTGTGTAAACGGGTTCACTTAATGTTTGGATTACATTCATCTTGGCAGGGCAAGCTTGCTAAGTTTGCAGGCATGGCGGCCGTATCCTTTTTTACCAGTGTATATGACTCCTAAGACTCTATATTTTCTATAGTTATCGTTCTTTGACTATCATATTCTTTTCTATTTATATTTGCCATACCACTCCCTCTTCCATTTAGGTGCTTCTCTTACAGATTCCATGGTTACCATGCATGAACAACAGCTATTTCCCGCTTCTGATTAGAATATATATGGTGTCAACTTTTGTATGATTTGTGTGTTTTGCACCTCGCTGGAAAATCATACTAGATTGGTAAGCCTGTTTTTGATCAGGGGTTTGCATTTGTTATTTTAAACAAATATATGCATGCCGCTTGATTTATGTTGTTTGTTATCGGAATTGCTATGTTGTTACGTTATGTTTGTGATAACGGTTTGCCACTGTCACGCGTGCCTAGATAAAGAAGATGCCTTTTAATTAGACATACGTGAGAGTGACAAAACCTTATCATATAGTTGGATGTTACACTGTGTTTGCTGACCATTTTCACATCTGATGTCTGACCAACTGCATGTTACCTTGATGAAGCAATGATAAATATGAGCGGTTTTGATAAAAAGCGTGAAAGTCTATGTCTTGGCGAGGTAACCGATTAGGTATACAACCACGGTCGACATACACTTTTTCAGATTTTAAGCTCTGCTCTGAGCCAATTGATTATTGGCAATGATGATAAAGTTAGTCTGAGCCTTAGATGTATTTGTTTTCTACACAAACCTTAGTGTAGCAGTCTGCCGCTCTATGATGTGTACCGATGGGGAAAAGAAGACTCCCCACCACCAAAATCTAAATGAAAATATACTAAAAATTTATGGTGTTTGGATTCTGGACTGTTCTGATCAAGGGTTTGCATTTGTTATTTTATAAGGGTTTGCCACTGTCACGCGTGCCTATATTAAGAAGATGCATTTTAATTAGGCATACATGAGAGTGACAAAACTCTTATCATGTAGTTGGTTGTTACACTGTGTTCGCTGACCATTGTTTACATCCGATGGCTGACCAATTGCACACTACCTTGATGAGGCGATGGTGAATACGAGCAGTTTCTAAAACCTTAAGCTCTGCTCTGAGCCAGTCAATCCTTTTTTCCAAGCATTAATATTTTATCGTCCTTTTACAATGTACATAAATCTGTTTGCTTACTGTCTATTAGTTGCTATACCGTGTTGGATACCACCCAGCTGTATCTTGGTGTGGCGTCATTATATTGTGTTTGCAGCCACAGTAGTTAGAGTGCCTTTTTATCCAGTTCCAACATTGCAACTGTGAGCTGAACTTGATTTTTTGTTTAGCTCTTGGGAGTATGACGTGGGAAACATGTACTTTGGAGATTAATATTAAAAAAATAAAACTTTACATACCCTCGGTTTATATGGTATGTCAAATTGGCACGTATCTTGGCAGGGCAACACCAACAAAGTAGTGTTTGCAGCCATGGTGTGCCAAACACCTTTTTATCTAAAGCTGCACTTGCAAATCTGAGCTATTAAGTTTAGTTATCCGTCTTTACTGACCACCCCTGCATCCATGTAAGGAGTCAACAACAATGATTTCACAAGTGGAATTATATCTCTTTGGGTGTTGACTGCTTACTTGGACACGGGAAAGATCTTATGAGTCCGATAGGGGTTTTGGCAATGTCACGCGTGCTTAAATATAGAAAATTGCATCTAATTTGGCATACATGACAATGACAAAACCCTTATCAAATATTCAAATGCTACATTGTGCTTTATAACCATTTTTTACATTTGATGTCCCACCAATTGCATGTTACCTTGATGTGGCAATGATGAATATGAGTAGTCTGAGTAGAACGCATGAAAGTCCATAACTTGGCTATGCAACCTATCAAGTTTGCATCCATAAGAGACTTACATTCTTTCTCAACCTTGAGCTCTTATCTGAGCCAATCGATCCTTTCTTACAGGCATTAATGTTTTATCATTCTTTTACAATGTACAAAACCTGGTAATGATGATAACGATAGTGTGAGCCTTAACTGTATCTATTTTATGATGCGTACCGATTCTTATGCAGCTTATCTGTGTCTAAAACATGAAATGACATGCCCTATGTGTAAATAAGCTGCTCAAGAATAAGAACGTGCAACAACGATTTGGCTTACAATGACACTCCTTATCTGAGCCTGTCTCAGATTACTGTTCCATACGTGAAAAAATTGTACGCGGACTGTTTTGAATCTTTATCAAGTGCGTTGTTAACTTTCTTTGTTGTTTTTTTTCTTTTTCTATTTCTCACCTCTTATGAGACTTTTTGGATCTTTGTCAACCTTTCACGTAGGACCTGTTGTCCCTGTTAAGTGATAACCTAGACCGAGGAAACCAATCGACGTTTTTGCTTAATAGAGACACATGTGCCCACGTGAACAGTTCACAAGAAACTAACTACTGAAGTCTAATAACAATGTTAGTAGCGACAATTACTACTTGAGCACCCTGCAAGGTCCGTTGTTTTAGTTAACCCTCAACATGCGCCATAGACGTTGTTTCACGCTTCGCGTTAATAGATGCATTAGATCTTATGGAATCCTTTTAGTTGTGGTTATTCAATAATGATGTGGCAGCGACAATAATAGCCATAAACGGATTTGTGTTTTGATACGTTGTATTCATGTTGCACCGAGAAAGAAAAGAAGAAGTCGTGCCACTAATTAGTGTCGCCATCTCTTCTTCCAATTCCCGTTCATACACCAATTCCGCGTATCAGAACAAAAATACGTTTATGACTGTTACTACCGTTACTGTCTCAAATCGCGATACAAATTGGTATGTATGTGAATCTTTGCTTATCTATCAGTTGCTTTTGATTCTAAAATAACAAAACTTCCAACACCTATAGCGAAGCGCGGGCTGGAATCCTTGTTTTAAACAATTTCACAAAAATGGAACACTTTTGAAACATTGATGGTTTTGTAGGTGATATAAAATTTAAATGACTAAATCGGAATACTCATGAAACATTGTTACTATTAGGTGACATATTCCCTCACCATACTTTACCACTTTTTGTTATTGTGTGTAGCGCCCTTTTTTCTATTGTAACACAAACTTTTTGAATTCCTGCTATTATGTGTAGTGAGTGACCTGCTGAACAGGTAACGTTAGTTCATAACGACGTCATGTGGCAACGGTAGTCCATTTAGCCAATGAACATTTGCAACGTTAGTCCTTTATACTAACAGCCGTTTGAAATTAACTCAAAATATTGTTTTCTTAAAAAAAATCTTTTCTAATTAATATGATGAAGTGTGACTGAAAATAATAACTTGTTTTTTTTATTGTTTGTGAAGTAGTATTTATTGTTAGCATAGTTTGTATTGGGTAAAGCTCGCCTAGCCATTTAGCATGTCTTATTATTATTATACTATGCAAAACTTCATTATTTAGTTATGGGAAACTAATCAGACTTACATGGTATCAAAGTCTAATATGGGTTAACTAATAACATTTCACACAACAAAGAACACTTCAGGCCCAGCAACAACGCTATCAGCTAACCAAAAAGCCAAATAATTGTCCTCGTACTCCACTCGGGTCGACCCAACTTTGCCCCAGCAGGCCTATCTGACAGCTACACATAACCAGGCCCATCAACTAGTTCCTCGGTCCCATCAAGATATTTCTCTGACCCAATAACAACTTTCGGGTTTACTTCCACAAGCCTTTAAAACCTTGACTCTACAGGATTTTGGTAACACCGGGTGGAACATGGACACATGTGCGTCTTCCCATTTAAATGCAAATGCATATAATCTTAGTATTATTTATAGTAATAGTATTTATCTGTTTGTCTTTGTTAGTGACGGTAATTCCATACGCGTTATTAACACGCGCCATAGCTTGTTACCTAACCCTCACCATCCTATTCGTCTTCACGATGTCATAATTACTCCTCATATTGAAAAAGATTTTAATTTTCATTTACCAGTTTACTCGTAACAACAAAGTTTTTATTGAATTTGATGAGTTTGGTTTTATGTGATGGACCATCTGACTAAGCAGATTCTACTCCGATATGATTGCACCGGAGATCTCTATCATGTCATCTGGCCTACCTCTCACCACAAGTTTTTCTCGCTAGTCATCACACATGATATCAATGACTTAGACATCCTGGGAATGAAGTGTTACATTCTTTACTTACCAGTAATTCTATTTTATGTAATTAAGTGAAGTATCCCTAACTTTGTCATGTTTGCTAACTTGGCACGCATGCGAGGCTTCTATTTTATGTTACTAATATCGTAGTTACTTTTTCTTTTGATATTCTGCATTTGGATTTGTGAACCTTTCCACTTCTGATTCAAAGTGGTACTAAATACTACATCCGTCCCAAAATTATTGTCCATTAATTCATTTTGAGTTGTCTCGAAATAATTGTCCACTTCCAAAAATACATATTCCTCCTCGTTTCTGGGTTGAAGCCCTTCACATGGTCACATACATCTTAAATATTTTACCATTCATCGCCAAAAATAATGACACACACTACTTTCGTCTGTAAAACACAAAGCCCAACTACATGTCTTTACGTGTCGTTGGTTGTTTGTGTTATGAACTCATTGACACCAATCATAAACTTGGCTCATGCTCCACTCTATGTATTATTCTTGGCTACCCGTCAAACCACCGCAGACTTTGTTGCCTTAACCTTTTCACCAACATAATAATCATTTCTCGTAATGTCACCTTTGATGAGACCATTTTTCATGCGGGTCTGTTACACCTAGTGATGCACCTTCCTACATCTTTATCGACACCACTTCAAACATTATCGCTCGCCATATTCTTTAACAATCGACTCGTACCCTCGTCCAAACTACTCGTAACCCACAACTCTAAGCCTATCACCTACTTCTCATGCTAGAACACCCTAACCGGCCCACTTCCAAACCACATCGAGTCATATCGGTCAAACTCCTATCTTAAATACCATCGGCCCCAACTTCAACTCCTCATGTCCAGCCCATAAGCCTAACTGTTATCCACATACCACCGCCCCAAACCTCACACCGGTTACTACCAGCCCAACATCGCCTGTCCAGCCCAACGCTACACTACAAATATAATTATTTGCCGCTATAAATTTTTTTCGTCATGCATGTGTATTTGTCTGGTATGGATGGAATCCAATTATTTGATCCTTTGTTGGTATCGTATTTCTCATTTTAATACAATGTTTTGTCCTGTTACAAAAAGGTATAACTCAATCTAATTATAAGCTTCTAAATATATATATACAGTTATGTCTAGGGATGGGAATTTTGACCCAAACTCGGGCGCCGAAGCAGAACCGAAGCGGTACCGTACCAAAATAGTACCGACTCCTAATACACGATACGAGACCGGTACCATGAGTCAAGAAAAAAGGTTCTGGGACCACTAAAACGGTACCGGTACTAATGCGGCATAGTACCGGAAAAATACCCGAAATTTAAGTAGTCGTGTTTTTGAATTAAACTGCTAATCCGAACACCCATTGGGCCCGTTCCATGCAATTCGAATAACCATTGTTATATCGGAGACGACTTTTAGTACCGGAGGCCGTGATCTTGACTCGTCTAGAAATAACTTGTATTATGTCGTAGTTGAGGCGTTCATATATACTCAAGATTATAGAAAAACGAGTTACACAAGAATAATTGTTTTTTAAAATGGTTTAGTTTGTTTATTTTGAATAATTTCATATGATTTTGGTGGAAGTTTGTAAGTTTTGAAGCGTTTGTAATTTACGATTATCTTGTTAAATGGGGTGTTTGTTGGATCGGTTTGAACAAAAGAAAAAAAGGGAGCCCAAATCCAAGTCCAACACAAATCAGTAATATTATTAAAACCAAAAAAATTGTATTCTCTCTTTTCTTTTTTTTCGGTCGAACCCTACTCAAACCCTAGCAGCCATTTTTATTTTTTTAAGCTTTCAAGAAAACAAGGTTAGATCATCTTTCATATATAAAAGAAACATGTTAGATCTTTATTCTATTAATCAAATTATGTTTTAATTCTTGTCTTAATCATGTAACAATTATCATGATGGATCATTAGGTTTTAAAACTTCTGTAATTAATGATGTTATGATCATGCTAGTGCGTTTAGGGTTTGATTAGGATCATATTGGTGCAAACGGTTAGGATTAGATCGCGTTAATTTATGAATTAGGGTTTGACAGATTTTAGGTCTGTGTTCAAGTGATGTTATCTCAATGATGGTAACGTGTTTTGGGATGAATCTTGTGCCTAAATTGAAGTTCAGAGAGTCTAGTTTCCAAAAAGTCTGGCCCCGAAAGGTTTTGAGGTCGGGAAGTTAGTCAAATAATTTTTGCAAGAAAAGTTGTCAAAACAGTAAATTCGGGTCAGATTTGGGTCTGATTTCGGGGAGTAAAACCCCTACTTAAAAGTGGAATTGAGGTTAGCCAAAAATCAAAGGTCATATTTTATGTGTCTATTAACTCCAGCTCAAAGCACAAGTCTTAATTCATTGTCTAAGTATTTTTAGGAAAATCAAACTTTTTGGTGTGCGTTCAGATCCGAATTTGGGTACTTTGTGATGTTAGGCTCAATATTATTTTTTTCTAAAAATCACAGTAGTTCATAACCCATTGGGAAGGTAAGGAATGAAAGGGGAAAAGTTAATTTGATGATTTAGTATTTTATTTGTGGTCATAAAGTGAGTACAAAATTTTGCGTTTTCTTAGGTAAAATGTGTTAAGTAGACTTATGAGTTAATGAGTGGTTAAAGTCAGCCTTGGTGTCGGGTGACCCATGGAGTATGTAAACCCCTTAGGATCTATCATATGATTGTTGCATCAGACTTAATGTCTGTTTGGCTTAGTTCGAGTGTAAACAGTTTTTATTTTATTGTGTAGTTTTGTGTAGGATATTTGGAAGTGCGTGTGATATAGGTGAGTTTTAAATTGAGATGCAAATGGTTTTGAA
This sequence comes from Tanacetum coccineum, assembly GCA_026074375.1. NCBI lineage: Eukaryota > Viridiplantae > Streptophyta > Magnoliopsida > Asterales > Asteraceae > Tanacetum > Tanacetum coccineum. The sequence continues at coordinate 25,589 of BQNB010011973.1, forward strand.
ATGCTTTTATTTGTTGTGATTATGTGTTTTAATTGAGTGTAGACATTGTATGGCTATTATATGACCTTGTGTTACATGTTGATTGTGAATTACTTACATGTATTGTGTTTGGCATGTCAATGATTGTGATTTACTTACATGTACTGTGTTTGGCATGTCAAGTGTTGTTGATTTGGATCGGATGAGTACGCCTACTCAGTGTTTAATTGGATCGGAGGGGTACTCCTACCCAGTATATGATTATGTTGATTTGATATGATGATTGGATTGCATGTTAGCATAAGTTCATGATAGTTCATATTTGTCCTACCTTGCTTTTATTAATCATAGTAATTGATTGAAAGTTTAAATTGTGTGTCGTAAACCTATGACTCTCACCAACCGTTGTGTTGACGTTTTTAAGCATCATTTTTAGGTGAGCATCATGAGGATCTTAAGAATAAGAGGAGTGGCTAGAGAGACTATAAGCTGCTTGCGGAGTTAATATCCTAGTTTATTTCATGCATGAATGAATGTTGAATGTTGTTGATTTGAATTACTTAGGTTTATTTTAGATGTTTTGCATGTCTTGGTATTGACGTGAACCCCTTTTTCTTCAATACAAGACGCCAATTATCTATCATGTTTGTTTGGGTATTTTCATGACACTTTGTGTCTATACTTTGTTTACTTTATGTATTGTAGTCTTAATAGCGCCATTGTGTTGTGATGATATCCATTCTCGTTATGCCTTGTGTTTCCGCCTTGGCGGGGTGTGACATGTTGGGCCTTAAATTCAAATGGTTCTGTGTTGGTGTTTAGTTCAGGTCAAAAGTGGAGAAAGAGTTACTTTGAACGTAAACAATAGACAACAACTGTGGTGGGGTCAGTGACCCTAACCCAAAACAATAGACAACAACAACTTGCACTTCAACGTAAGCACAATACCAATGTTTTAAAATTTTAAATTATTTGATAAAAACATAAATTTTTTTTGTTTATTGGTTGCACGTTATGATTGTTACTCGGACGTCGATTTCACGGTCTCTTAGACAGTTGACGGAGGCCAAAAAGACAGCTAGCAAATCAGCTGACAAAAACTGTTAACGCATTCTATATTTGCATCATTGCTTACATTGGCATATTTGATGCATTTTTGTTACTATTAACCATAAGCCATTGTGTTGATGCAGGTTTCCAATGACATTCATGAATAACTTTCCAAACGGTGTGCCAAATATCGAAGAACAACATATCATATGAGTCGTAACATGACACAAGTATGTCTCCTTCATATTGTTAACTTCCCAGCTTACTCTGTCAAGTATATATTCTGTTGTGTGGGTCATATTTGGCCATCCTGGATGTTGACAGATGGTTCAAAGGCGCCATGTGTCGACCCCCCCACCAATAAATGAAACTAATGATAAGGGGCCAAGTATAATTGGAGTAACTTAAATATTATACAGTTAGCACCATCAGAATCCAGGCAGACTGTTAAAATTAAATACTAAAATAGCATGCAGTTTGAGTATTGAAAAATGGTTGTACTAAAATTATTCCATAGTTTAATAAGATCTTTGATTTTTATGGAAAAGTTTGGATTATTCATGCATAAGTAGTCTAGATAAGAGAAAATAATCAAGAATTGGAACAAAGGATTATCAAAAAACTGATTCAGGTAGCCAAATAAACAAACATTAAGTTAATACTAAGTTCTAAGTTCTGAGTCATGGAGTCTTTTCCAGTTTGCTAAAAGAATTAATCACTTGATGCTAATTAATTCGTCCGAAAAGGTTAGTGCATAAGAATTCATGTATTATTCTAAATAAAGAGTTGTGTTCGTTTTAGTTATGATGCTCATTAGGACATTAGTATTCGTAATTTGTAATTACCCAATTTTGAACAGATATTTTTCTTTGGTATCACAGATACAAAAATAAGTTAAAACCTTGGCACTTAAGATGAAATCCAATTTATTTGTTTTGGCATGTGTGTCCATGATGTAAAATCAAGGCCATTATATCCACACGACGAGTACCAACAATTTGAGATTGTTTTTCATGTCAAGCTTTTTGACCGCGATAGTGGTTTCTATGCCAATTGTCTTGCGGACGATGGCTATCCTCCAGTTTTTCTAAGAACTAAAGTTTGGAAAATCCATGCTACAACACCAAATATCTGTAAGTTAAGTGAAGAAAACAGAATTAATGTTTCCCTTCGTTCACGCCTCCCTGATTTAAACTTCCCACTGTCGTCCAAAGTTTCTGATAGTGTGGTTGCTGGCAAGTGGTATTGTCCTTTTGTATTTATCAAAGAAGGAAAATTGATCGACCAGGTGAAAAAATCTATCTTCTATGAAATGACTTTGGAGCAAAAATGGAATCAAATTTTTATTAAGGAAACTGAACACAATGAAGGAAATGTTGTTTTTGTGGAAGCTGATATTCATAGTGAAGCGGTTTTCATAGGTAAGGGTCAGAAGGAGGAAATTTAGGACGGGAGAAACGTGGTAGATGAAGCCATATGGTTTACGCGTCAAGAGAGTAAAAAGGAAAGTGTGGGGCTGAGCTTATAAATAATTTAAAGAATGAAGTGGGAAGAAGAAAAAGCTAGATGGTCTGGTGTTGGGGAAGAAAAATACAGAAGGTCAAAAGAGAATATATATGAAGGAATTGGTGCATGGAAGAATTTTGGTTGCTATGTTTTGGTTGAAAGATTTGTGCTCAAAAAGTCCATATATGAATAAGATTTGTGATCTATGTTTGCATTCGATCGTGAATTGGGTCAGCGAAATCATATCGATGTGGTTTGAGTGGTTGCAAAATCATATGGCCGGCAGGTTGCAAGTAGTTACACTTGTATTGATTTTTGGTTCACTCTTGAGTGTTTTTGTTCATAGGGGATTTGAATTGTGAATGATTTACACATTGGACGAACGTGGGATATAACTATGAGGTAAAAGTGTAACAACAACGAAGAAAGCGGATCTGTTCATTCCGCCATTAACAAAAATAACGCTCACCCATCGTCTCGCAGCGGAGCGTGGGCCGTTATACTCGTTTTATTCGTTTTTGTAAACTTTAGGTTTATTTATGGTTCATAAGTTATTGAATGGTTATAATTTTTTAGTTTTGTGGGAATAAGGGGTTGGTATTGTTGGAATTAGGATGTTTGGGTTGAAAGTTATAGTTGTTTGTGGGCGGCCTGTTTGGTTGATGCGTCTTGCATCGGCACACATTTTACTTTGCGTTGCTAGATCATGATGGGTAAAAGCGGCCAGTGTCTTGGTGGGGTATCACAACATCGTGTTTGCAGCCATGGCGGGTCGAATACCCTTTTGTCCATGTACTGCATTTTATGGATGATTTGCTCAGTGAGGAGTGTTTGGTGCGCATTTATTATTTTAAAAATACAATAGGTCGTCGGATCATTGAGGGTGAAAGCTATCCGTATCTTGGCGAGGCATCAAGAGTTTGTGTTTGCAGCCATGACGGGTCGATGCCTCTTTATCCGGCACGCATCTCAACACATGGTAGCCATGGAACTTGTGGGAGAAGCATCTAAGTGGAGGAGAGAGTGGTATGGCAAATATCGCTAGAAGAGAATATGGTGTTGCTCTACTCTCAGCAGATTCACCAGCTACTGTGTTAGTGGTTGGCTACCCGTTTATCCGGGTTTTTGCAATGTGGCTTGGCAAGCTCAATAAGCATGCAGTCTTTCTTGAAAAATATCAATGTGTATAGTCTCACCTTTTGATGTTGCTTTGAGATTTTTGTTATTTCTGCTTAAAATTACAATTTATGCATTGGGATTGCTTATAATTTTGGCTTATGCTCTTTCGATGCCACCGCTCCTTTCGTTGCCATTGTCCATGGCGTGAGACGATAATGACATTTGCGTAATAATGGTCATAGGATGATAGGCTGCGAAATGAATCAACGGGTATAATACCTTTAATAAAAACCTATTACCACATGAGGTCTTTAGTAGCTATAGGAATACGTTATGGGAAATGTGTACTTTCAACATTTTATGCTAAAATGACATGTGCGTGGGATACGTTTTCATCGTTAAATATTAAATATAATTTAATACCTTTAGTAAAGAGCGGTAGCTTGAGAGTACGTTGTGGGAAATGTGTATTTTAGGCAGACCATAGATTTATGTGATGTTAGTGGTTGGATAGCCGTTTATTTGGCTTTTGGCGATGTGGCTAGGTAGGCTTTACAAGCTAATTACGATTTAAGGATCATGTTTGCTTATACTTTTGGCTTATCTTTCTTTGATGCCATTACTACTTTCATTGCCACTGCCCACGACGTGCGATGATAGTGGCAGGTGCGTGACGATGTTGATAAGCTCAGAGGCTGCAAAATATCTTAATAAGGTTGCCTTATTTATCATCAAATATGCTAGGTAGTTATTCTGAGATTTTAGAAAAAAAGAAATTGCGTTGTTTTTGTTATTCTCGAATAACTGCCTACAGTATTTAGATTCAATATTGCTATAACACAGTTTGCTTACGCTTGTACCTTGGGGGGTAGCCACACCCCGAATGTAGTTGTAGCCATGACGGGTGTTTCAGTGTTTGCTATACTATTTATCATTTGTGTTATTTTGTTTGAGCTACAGATTAATGGTGCACTCTGTGCCTAAAAACTCTACTTATAATATGAGGTTAATGGTGGTATCAATTGTAAGAGGTTGTGATGACTCTAAGTGGGTTCAGTAAAGATGAGATTGTCCGCACATTGGCGTGGCAACCTATTGCGGTTGCAGCCATGGCGAGTGTATCGTCTTTATTCGTTTCTTTATCTGTCTGAGCCTGATATAGAATTACATGGTGCTTATAATGCGCTTTGCTGATGCTTGGCATGTGATTTTTTGTTACTTGTCTTAAGTGGTATGTGTCGTACCAAGACACGTATATCCCGTCATGGTTTCTTAGATGGAGCGTTGGTATGTAAATCGGGGTATGTAAAGTTTTATTTTTTAATATTAATCCCCATAGTACACATTTCTCACAACATATTCCTAAAATCTACCGTTTATGCTCATGTTTAAGACGCATCTTGGCGGGGCAGCACGACAACGTGTTTGCAGCCATGACGGGTATTGCTTTTAAGATTGCTGTTGTTACTGCTTGAAATTAAGATTTATGGTTATGGCTTAATCATGCTTTTGGCGTTGGGCTTGCATATGTTTATTGCTCATGCTTAAGTTTTGTCACAGTGAACTGTTTTATGATTTCTATTGATTCTTGAGCAGCCTATGAGCATCTAAAGCACCAGGTGAGATGTTGTAGACACACATAGGCTGCTCAAGAATAAGAACGCGCATAAGTGGTTTGAGTGCTAATTGTGACACTAGTTAAAAACAACTTGTGTATTTATTTGACATTCCCTTAACGAATCTAAAAAACTGTAATGGTATATCTGAGCATGTCTTAGCAGGTTTGGTTAAATTTTAGACTATGTGTATTTGACATTCCCACAATGTACTCCAAAGCTACCGCTCTTTATCGAAGTTGTACATGGCATGCATACTTATCAAATCTAGATACGCTTGCGTTTACACATTTATTATTTTGCATATGTAATAGATTGGAATCAAGCCGTATCTTGACGGGGGAGCACGAGAGGGTGTTTGCACCCACTACCAAACTACACGACTCTCAAGGCTCCATATTTTCCTTTTTTATCCCTCTCCCACTTCCATCGTCTCCTTTGACGATATTTATCATACCACTCTATACTTTACTTTGGTGAAGAGAATGTGTACTTGCTTTCTTGAAACATATTAACATTTATAGCCATCCCTTTCAATTTTGCTTTTGAGATTGTTGTTGTTACTGCTTATAATTAAGATTTATAGTGTAACACCCCCAAATCTAGGTAGTAGCAGAATGTTGAATATCCGAGGGTGTTACTTCATAGTTCAATAGCACAAGATCTGAGAACGACCACTAAACGTGTCATTTGAAAAAGATACATTGGATTAACTAAACGTGTCGTTACATAAGCTCATGGCTTCAAATTGTTCAACAATATAAATAAAGATTCTGGTTTATAACAATTGTCCCCAAAATGTGATAAGACCCCAAATCTTAAATGTTGACTCTTCAATTATTGACCTCCAATGTATCATCGCACCTCGTGCCTTATTGACCAGAAAAACATGCTTAAAACGTCAACATAAAGTTGGTGAATTCATAGGTTTATGTAAATCGATTGTAGGACCGCAAGATTTCCAAGTGTATGATTAAGCAACAAATGCAAACATCACAAAAAGGTAATTACGTTTTCCTAAGCTCATGACACTGAAGCTCGACGTGTATGAATGCAATAAATTGCCAATAAATGCATGTGAAATGATGTTCTACGTCCGCAACCTCCAAAAAACCGACCAGGTATAACGTTTGTTGTTCTGTTCGGAACCAAACCCGGCACTTTTGAGGCGCTACTCACACCAAACTGGGATGTCAATTCCAAATGATCTAGTTTAAAACATTCCGCACAACAATCAAGTAATTGGAACAATTTTCATGATAAAGGGCTCAGTGGGTTATCGTTACTTAGGCAAACACGTAATCATTGTATAAAATGTACACTTGCGTCCAATTTGTAAAACAAAGCATGTTCTCACCCCAAGGATGTAAATCATTTAAAAAATTGTAAAACATGGGGCTATGAACTCACCTTAGGAGGTAGTCCTCTGAATGATAAATATATCCAAGTATAGCAATGAATCACGCCGTCAAATACCTAAGTAAACATGGCCAGTCTTAGTTTACATATTTAGGCTAATGACTTAACATATAACTAAAATCAATTGCTAGTTTATATATACTGTTATCACTTGTGTGGTGGTGCACACGATTATTGTATTTGTACTTACGCGATGGCTTTTGGGAAACGTATAAGCTTTGTTAATAAATATTCTTATTTATTAAGTCGTGTGCAAAACCGAATGATATCCGAATATATTATAATTCGTCCGCCTCGTTAAGTGTTTATATATTCACTTTCGTTCACAAAATACCATAAAGTTTCCTATAATTACAAAACAGCCCTTAGGTTTATAAAATATACAATATTTACATTTTAAACCCTTCAGTTTCCATAATTACATTTTTAGTCCTCCAACTTTACGCAAGTTACACTTTAGGTCCCTTAATATTGAAAACAGTCCCTTAGTTTCCAAAAATGACAGAAACAGTCCTTGTACTTGTTAAAATCAGTATTGATAGTTTGACCCTATAGTTTGCCAATTGACACTTTTAGTCCCTTAACTTGTAAAAATCGCATTTTAACTCCAATTAAGTTCTAACAAGTGGCATTATGTTTCATTAAGTTCCAATAAGACGTATAAGCTATTGTTAGCCCGTAAATAAGCTCAGATGATCTTGTTTTGGCTTATTAAGCTTATTGGGCCTTATTGGACCCGTTAAGGTCCAATAAACCATTTAAAGGTCCAATTCGAATTTTAAAAGCATAAAAATCTTCATTAGGCTTATTTAAGCTTACTGAATTTGTTTGGCTAGAAAATAAGCTCGGGTGAGCTTATTTGAGCTTATTCGAGCTCATTGGGCTCGTGAGCCCAATAACTCAAACTCGTAATAGTTATATGAGGTGCCATTAGTATTTTAACTTATTTTCTAAACTTGTTAAGCCTTTTAAGGTCTGTTTACTATTCAGCTTATCAGATAAGCAAATAAGCCTCGTTATTGGGCTTCTTAGGCCCAATAGGAACCCGAATGGAGTTTTAGAGGTTTAAACTTAGCCCATTAAGGTCCATTAATACTATTTATGTCCATTAAGCCCATTAAAACTTGGATACGTTGCGTAGGCTCACAAATAAGCTGTTAGAGCTTACCGTGTCTTATGGTTCGCGTTTTGGACTCGTATTAGGCTAATAAGCCCGTTAGGGGTCCGGTTGATTTTTAAGCACACGCTAGGGTATTTTAGTGTTTACATAAGCCCATTAAGCAACTAGGTTTCTTAATAAGCCCGAGGGTGCTTATTAAAAAGTTGTGACCCTGCCAAGTTGGCTTATTGGGCTTGTTTGGGTCTAATGGGTTCGTTCGTGGCCATTGGGCCCAATAGGAGTTAGATTTGTGCAAGCTTGTCTTTTATAGTTTAATAAGCCTCCTAGTTCATTCAATAAGCTTGGATAAGCTAGAATAATAAGCTACGGTCCACCATTGGGCTGTTGGGCCCAAACCGTGAGCTCGTTAGGACTACGCAAAGCCCATTGTGGCTCGTTACCCCTCTAGTAACATGTTTGTTTCGAAACAATTTGTCCTAGCTATATGTCGTGTGTTTGACACATTTATACGTCGTGTTTTACATGCAAGTGTTTCTTAACGTCCCACATACGCTCCCAAGCCATAGTACATCGTTTACGATACAAGTTTACGTGTGGTTTTCTTATAAACGAATGGTTTTTCTAAGCTTTGCTTGTTAATAAGTCATGTTACATGTTTTCTTTACATATTAACACCACACAAGTTGTTACACGCTATAACATTGCGTATATCACGTATATTTTTCATTACACATAAGTGAACTCTCGCTAGTACCTTATATATATATATATATATATATATATATATATATACACGTGACTCATAGACTAGTTAACAAGGAAAATAAGTATGATACGAAGGGTATGGGTTCGAACGTGACTTACAACAAGGTCCTAGTGCTTTGTTTTCGAGTGTGCGTGAGGAATGAGACGACCCACTTATGTATATCACAACCAATTATCAAACCAAGTTTCCAAGCTTTGCGTACACCCAACCCTAGCTCGTATATTCCCTTATGCACTCGTTATGTGACCCTTTGTCGTGTTTGTTGGTTCGAATGAAGTAAATATGAGGTGTTTGGTTGCGGTTTAAGACCCGAACCAAGGAAACAATATATGTTTAGTTATTTAAGAGAGTTTAAGGTGTGTGTGAGTTTTCAAGAGTGTCAAGTGGTAAATATGTGTGGTATTTATAGGCAAAATAACTAGTTAGCTTTCTTAGTCCCATAAACAAACCAAACCGGCTAGGGTAGTAGTTTTTTGTAAGTTCCTAGTTAACTACACATAGTTTTGTTAAACCACTAAGTACAAGTCTTAATTAGAGAATTTTGGTACAAGATTTGCCAAGATATTGGAAATCCTATGATTTGTGTCTATGTGTTGTGTTTAACCATGGCATAGGCAAGCAAAAGAGACCAAATGGGTTATTAACCATTATGTAATAGATTAGTGGGAGACATTTAGGACTAACATTAATTAATGGAAGTTTGTACATGTAATTAGCAATATCTTGGAAGATTTCTAGTTGTTTTTGGTTCCCATATTCGGCTATAGTGGGTTTTACACAAGAATTGATTTAATTTTTGTGTTCAAGGTTTCAAAGTGGTTATTTGTTTGAGTCTAGGTAAGTCTAGGTGTTTTCGGGGTGCGTCCAAATGTCTTTTATTTCAAAACATAAACCTTTTACATGACCAATAAAAATAAAATACGCAAAGTTAATAATTATCTTCTTAATAATTATATATTACTTGGTTGATGTAAACCTTAATTTATTTGATGACCGTTTACATTAAATGATTATCTCTAGTCTACGCGATTTATCTTAAAAGTTAATTTAAAAGTAAACGCGTATCGGAACAAAATAAATACTGACGAATAATAGGAGTCGTAAAATGACCTGAAATTGAGAAATGTTACAGTCTCCACCCGTTAAAAGAGCTTTGTCCTCAAAGCTTAAGACCTTGTAGTGGATGACGTATGAAGAGTTGTGGGTATTTCTGTTTGAAGGAGTCTTCACGTTCCTAGGTGAACTCAAGACCTCTCCTTGAGTTCTAGCGAACCTTAATCAATGGTATTCGGCTTCGCTTCAAAACGTTTGATCTCAGTTTCTTGATTTCAAGGCTCTTCCACAAACTGGAGCTTATCGTCAACGTGAATTCCTTCTAACGGCATGACTAAAGGTTCGTCGGCATAACATTTTTTCAGATTATACACATGGAAGGTATGATGAACTGTGCTCAGTTCGTGAGGAAGTTCCAGCTTTTAGGCAACTTTCCCAACTTTGGCTAACACTTGAAAAGGTGACATATCTTGGATTCAGCTTGCCCCGCTTACCGAATCGTATAACCCCTTTCCACGGTGAGACCTTGAGCATAACCCTATCCCCAACTTCGAACTCCATCGGCTTTCGTTTCCGATCAAAGTAGTTCTTTTGTTGATCCTGAGCAGCTTGCATCCTTTGCTTGATCATGACGATCTTTTCCGTTGTTTCTTGGATCAATTCCGGACCAGTCAGTTGAGCTTCTCCAACTTCGGCCCAGCACACCGGTGATCGACATTTTCGACCATATAGTGCCTCATAAGGTGCGGCCTTTATGCTAGCGTGATAAATGTTGTTATATAAAAACTCGGCTAGTGGCAAATGCCTAACCCATCCCTTGCCAAAATCGATCACGCAAGCACGTAGCATGTCCTAGAGAGTTTGGATAGTTCTCTCGCTCTGGCCGTCGGTTTCTGGATGATATGCAGTGCTCATACTTATGTCTGTACCCAAAGCTTTCTGAAATGATTTCCGGAAATTGGATGTGAATCTCCCGTCACGATCACAGATAATCGAAGCAGGTATCCCGTGTCTTGCTACTATCCTGTTCAAGTACAACCTTGCCAATTTTTTCTAATGGATCATTCTCCCTTATTGGTAAGAAGTGGGCAGATTTTGTAAGTCGATCTACAATCACCCAGATGGTGTCAAAACCTTGTGACGACTTAGGAAGCTTGGTGATAAAATCCATCGTGATATTATCCCATTTCCACTCGGGTATTGCTGGTTGTACTAACAGTCCTGATGGCCTTTGGTGTTCGGCATTGACCCTTGTATACGTCAAGCACTTGCTAACATAAGTGGCGATGTCAACCTTCATGTTTGGCCACCAATATAGTTTCTTTACATCTTGGTACATCTTTTCGAAACCTGGATGGATAGAGTATTTCGACTTGTGAGATTCGTGCATAATCACGAATCTTAAATCTCCATAGCAAGGTAACCAACTCCTGCCTTGTAAACATAAAGTCCCGTCGGCACGTGGTTCCAACCTTTTCCTGGGTATATCCTTTCTGATCATACCGCATGCATCTTCATTCACAAGATTCTCTGGTTTCTGGGCTTCGATATGAGCTTCTAAAATTCGTTTTGGAAGATTAATGCCAATAGTCATAACCAAGGCTCGAACCCACAATGGCTCAATCCGTTCCTTATGGCTCAATGCATCAGCCACTACGTTTGCCTTCCCTGGATGATAACGAATGTCACAATCGTAGTCGCTTAGCAATTCAAGCCAACGGCGTTGCCTCATGTTAAGCTCCTTTTGATCGAGAATGTGTTGTAAGCTTTTATGGTAGGTGAACACGGTGCATCTGGTTCCATATAGATAATGTCTCCATATCTTTAGAGCAAATATCATCGATCCAAGTTCTAAATCATGAGTGGTGTAGTTTTTCTCATGAACTTTTAACTGTCGAGAAGCATAGGCAATCACCTTCTCTCTCTGCATCAACACAACACCTAAGCCCTTGTGTGAAGCATCATAATAGACCACAAAGTCTTCGCTTCCTTCAGGTAAAGCCAGAATTGGCGCACTACACAACTTCTGTTTTATCAACTGAAATGCGTTCTCTTCCTTTTCACCCCAGTCAAACTTGATTCCCTTCTGAGTAAGCTTCGTCATCGATTTAGCAATCTTCGAAAATCCTTCAATAAACCTTCGATAGTAACCAGCAAGACCTAAAAATTAGCGGATCTCCGTTGGTGTCTTAGGAGATGCCCAATCTTTGATAGATTCTATCTTGGCTGGATCCACATGTATGCCTCTGTTGTCAATGACATGTCTGAGAAATTGTACCTTCGGAATCCAAAATTCACATTTTGAAAACTTGGCATACAACTTCTCTTTCTTAAGCAATTCCAAAATGGCCTTGAGATGTTCTTCATGCTCTTTTTCGTCCTTTGAATAAATAAGTATGTCATTGATGAAGACAATTACGAACTTATCCAAGTAAGGCTTGCATACTCGGTTCATAAGGTCCATGAATACCGCATGTGCGTTTGTCAGTCCGAATGGCATGACCTGGAACTCGTAATGACCATACCGAGTTCGGAATGCCGTCTTTGGAATGTCTTGTTCTCGTACCCTAAGTTGGTGATATCCTGATCTCAGATCTATCTTTGAATAAATACTGGATCCTTGGAGTTGATCAAATAAATCGTCGATCCTCGGGAGTAGATAACGATTCCTCACTGTCAGTTTATTTAACTCACGGTAGTCGATGCACATCCTGAATGACCCATCCTTCTTTTTGACAAACAGGACCTGGGCTCCCCAAGGTGAGGAACTAGGTCTTATGAATCCTTTATCGGAAAGCTCTTGTAGTTGCTCCGATAATTCCTTCATTTTGGATAGAGCCAATCGATATGGTGCTCGAGCTACGGGTGCGGCTCCTGGAATCAGATCGATCTGAAATTCCACTGGTTGAGCAGGAGGAAGACCTAGCAAGTCCTCGGGAAACACTTCAGGAAAGTCTCGGACGATTGGTACTTCCTTAATTTGTTTTCCTTCTGACTTGTCCTCCTCTTTCTTTGCGGATATCTGCGCCAAAAAGACATGGCATCCTTTTGCCATGTACTATTGAGCTTTTGAATATGAGATAACTGCCAATCGAGATTCTCTCTCGTTGCCACAAAAAGTCAAAGTTTCATTCCTATAGGAAACTTGAACAAGTTTTTCATCGCACACGATCACGGCGTGACATCTTCTTAACCAGTCCATACCGATAATGACGTCAAAACTACCAAATTCTACGGGCATTAGATCTATGTTGAACGGGTGGTCTAAGAAATTTAAAGTGCAACCTCGTATAATAGTGTCTATCCCGACTATTTTCCCATCAGCTAATTCGACATCATAACTATTATCTAATAGAGTTGGGACGATGTCAATCAGGGAACTAAATGCAGTAGATATAAAACTTCTATCGGCACCAGTGTCGAATAAGATAGATGCATAGTGGTTGTTTAAGAGGAACGTACCCATAACAAAATTGGAATCAGAGTTTCCCGATGCATTCCCTCTCTTCTCTGCATTCCCAACAGCATAAACCCAGCCTTGTGCATTCCCATTCCCTCGATCCTTATTCTTCAACTTAGGGCAATCTTTCTTGAAATGCCCTAGTGCTCCACACTCAAAACAACCATTCCCCTTGGGAGCTGCCCCATTGCCCTTCTGAGTATTAGCAACATTTATGTTACCAGTACTCCTGCAATCGCGAGCAAAGTGCCCTACTTTGTTGAACTTGTGGCACTTCTGGGTGCACGGGCCATTATGGTAAAAGTGGCACTTGGTGCACTTGGGCAAGGATCCCCCATACGGCTTCTTTTCGCCTGTCCCCATATTGTAGACCTTGGCAACATTCTGCCTCTTGGAGGGTTGTTGTTGGTGACCATGGTTGTTTCTGGATGAATCATCAGCCTTCCTTTTATTGTCAGACTGACTTTTACGTAGGTTCGGAGTTTCTGATCCATCAAGTCATTGGCCAACTCGATAGTCTCATCCAACGTCTTGGGTCTGGCAAATTTGACGCTCCCATAAATGTTGTCAGGAAGTCCACTGATGTACTTGTCAACCTTCTCGATTTCGTTGGCAACAAACTTGGTACATATCAGGGTTAGCTCTTGGAAACGTTCAGTGTATGATGAAACATCGTTCCCCTTGACCTTTAGGTTCCATAGCTCGATTTCTAATTTCTTGATTTCACCCTACAGACAATACTTGTCCGTCATCATTTTCTTGAGTACTTCCCAAGTCATTGCATATGCCTCAGAACCTAAGGTTCTTATCTGACCATTCCACCAAGTCAAAGCAGCACCTAATAGAGTGCATGTGGCAAACTTCACCTGATTCTCAATAGCACAACCACTGATATTGAAAACTGACTCCATCTTTTCAATCCACCGAGTCAAACCGACCACGCCTTCAGTCCCCTTGAAGTTCAAAGGTTGACATTTCATGAAGTCGACGTAGTAACAAGGGCGCGCAGTTTTCACATTCCTTTGGTTATCCCCGTGTGAACTGTGGCTTCCATCTCCATTAGTGGAGTTTCGCAGAAGGGCTTGTTCAATCATAGCTTGGATGGATTCTGGAGTCATGTTGTTTGTGTTGGTGTTGTTAGGAGTAGTATTCGGTCCTCGTCTTGTTGCAGGTGCCATGATTCGTCTACAACACAAGATACAAAACGTGAGGTCATCATTATGACAGAATATAATAATGTATAGATAACAACACAAGAGAGGTATATAGTACAACATAACACATCTATTTCATTCATAACTTTGAAAATTTTTACATGAAATAGTTGTCTGATTACACAAAATACAATACAAAAGATCTAAGGCTATGCTAGCGGGGAAAAACTCCTAATACTTAACATGCATGTACAATGACCTAGCAAGATAAGATAACATAAATCACTAGACGTGACTGTCCGCATCCCCTGAGGCATCCTAGTGATCCGGGATCCTAGCATCTGGTACTGGCTGTCTAGCTCTCCGTTGTCCTAGTAGAGCTAGCAACTCTGTCTGCATGTCGCCCATCTCTCGCCTCATGTCTCACATCATACAGAGAGTCTCTACCATCTGTGTCTGACGCCTACGGTCAGTCTCTCGAAGTGCTGCTATCTTAGCTTGTTGCATATGAAAGCGAGTCTCATGTACCTAATGTTGTGTCTGAATGAGAGTACCAGTTGTAGCTGTGTTTAATGTGCCTGGAGGTGGGTCTTGTGTGCATACACATGATCATGGTGGGTCTGAAGCTCCTGATGGGTCACCCGACTCAATCCTATTGAGTGAGCCCAAGCCTCTCGGGAAGCATAGGCCTCATCCTCCACCATCCATACTGTCTCCTGGAGGGTCATCATATCCCTCATAAGTAAGTCGACCCGCTGCGAGTCCATATCGACTCGTTGTGATATACGAGACCTACTATCCTGAGCATCCTCTAGTAAGGCATACAAGTCCTGTGTATAATGCTCATGGAGCTCAGCAAGCTCTGTAACTCTAGTATTGACCTCTCCCATGGTCATATGTGCTATCTCAGGAACTACCTCTGCCGGATCTACCCAAGTATCTCTAATGCTATACCCAACATCTCTAATCCCCTGTCGCCTCTCTTCAGCATCTATTGTGCTGACAAACCTATAATCTATCCCCCGACCTCTGGTAGGTCTGGCAGTAGAACTCTCCCCGATCTCATATCTAGAGCCTAGAGTAGACATACATAACCTCTTGTGAGGTGGCTGCTCGGACTCGGGAATATCATCCCTACGGTCAACAGGTGGTTGTATGTACAGAGATGGTGGTAGTGGTGGTAGTGGAGGTGATGGTAATGCAGCAGTAACTGCATCAATAAAGGCCTGAGTGGATGCTATCCTGAGTGTTTGGATTTGGGTTAGACACCCAGATGATGGTAGTAATGGTGATGGCATAGGTGGTGGTAATGAATGTGCAGGTAAGGTTGTGCACCTAGCAAGGCGCTCTCCTGCAGAGGGTGGTGATAGTGAGATAGGTGGTGATGGTGATGGAGTAGTCATGGCCAGAAGTCTCTCAACCTCTGCCTCTGGTGGAAGGGATATGGAAGTCTGAGGCTAGACGGTAATCCTAGCCCCGATAATAATGTCAGTGGAGGGGGGCGGTATAACAAGCTATGTTCCCTCAGGTGTGGAAATAGGCTCATCAGTAGGTACAACAACAGCCGAGTCAGTCAGAGCTAAGTGCTCCTCCTCCTTCTCCTCGTCCTCGTCCTCATCCTCATCCTCATCATTGGCGTCATTCCTAGATGAATCGCCGTCATCATCATCTCCCTCGTCCATAGGATAGTCAACCGAACCATCCTCTGTCTCATCATCCTCGTACTCCTCTGGGTCCTCCTCGGGATCCGACTCAGTAACATATCTGGGTGACTCAGCAGTAGGTGAATCAACAGGAGGTAATGGCTGCTCCTCAGCTAGAAACTCATCCTCATCCTCCAAAGGTATATACTCAGGGTATATAGGCTCTGGCACGTAGTTAGGATCATGTGCCTATACGAACACAGGCTCACGTTCATCCTCGTCTTGAGGAACTAGCGGTGTCTGTGAATCCTCTGGGCCTGGTATGTAATCCGGTGATGGTGGGGCTACTGGCTGCATCGGGGGTCTGTCGTATCCTAATACGATGACCCGTGGGATGCCTCCCTCAGATATCTCCTCATCATCGGCTCCCCAGAAGGCTCTGCCTAGTTCAGAATCGGTATAGACGGAAGTGTAGGTAACCGCAGATGATGCAGAAGACATGACTACTAGAAAAAGCAAAAATAGCTTATATAAGTATTACTTATAAGAGAGATCTGTATGATATGACTATAAGCTTTAATTATAAGAGTCTTATAGTAATATACGTAATATAATTTATATATACGTATATCAATCAATCATGTAAGCACTTAGTAACTACTAATGCTAAAACAATGCATGTCATGTAAGCATATATCCTGGATGCAAACAAGTAATGTATGTATATCCATCGCAAATCCCATTTGTGAAAACATTGTTTGAAAATGGTTATAATCCAGACAAAACTTTTGACCTAGTTCTCTATAACCTTGGCTCTGATACCAATCTGTAACGCCCCCAAATCTAGGTCGCAGCGGAATGTTGAATATCCGAAGGCGTTACTTCATAGTTTAATAGCACAAGATCTGAGAACGACCACTAAACGTGTCGTTTGAAAAAGATACATTGGATTAACAAAATACTTGTTTATTATATAAGCTCATGGCTTTAAATTGTTCAACAATATAAATAAAGATTCCGGTTTATAACAATTGTCCCTAAAATATAAAAAGACCCCAAATCTTAAATGTTGACTCTTCAATTATTGACCTCCAATGTATCATCGCACCTCGTGCCTTATTGACCTGAAAAACATGCTTAAAACGTCAACATAAAGTTGGTGAATTCATAGGTTTATTTAAATCAATTGTAGGACCGCAAGATTTCCAAGTGTATGATTAAGCAACAAATGCAAACATTACAAAAAGGTAATTACGTTTTCCTAAGCTCATGACACTGAAGCTCGACGTGTATGAATGCAATAAATTGCCAATAAATACCCGTGAACGATGTTTTAACCCGCAACATCCCAATCCGACATGGTATACGTTTGTTGTCCGGCAACCCGGCACAGTGAGCGCTACTCACCCAAACGGGGATGTCAATCCCAAATAGATCTATATATAACATCCGCGCTCACAATCTAGTAATTGACAGTTCATGATAAAGGGTTCAGTGGGTTATCGCTACTTAGGCAAACACGTAATCATTGTATAAAATGTACACTTGCATCCAATTTGTAAAACAAATCATGTTCTCATCCCAAGGATGTAAATCATTTAAATAATTATAAAACATGGGTCTATGAACTCACCTTATGAGGTAGTCCTCTGAATGATAAATATATCCAAGTATAGCAATGAATCACACCGTAAAATACCTAAGTAAACACGGCCAGTCTTAGTCTACATATTTAGGCTAACGACTTAATGTATAACTAAAATCAATTGCTAGTTTATATATACTGTTATCACTTGTGTGGTGGTGCACACGATTATTGTATTTGTACTTACGCGATGGCTTTTGGGAAACGTATAAGCTTTGTTAATAAATATTCTTATTTATTAAGTCGTGTTTAAAACCAAACACTAGTACAAAAAGTGGTATAGGTTACTCCAAAAATGTGTGACGATATGCATATCGTCACACACGTTTTTTTGGGTATGTGTCACGAAAGGTCGCGCCACCTTAGGCCACCTACGGTGACGTTTTTGAGTTAGTGGCCATTTGCATCGAAAAAGATTGACCAAAACCCGAATATGTGTGACAAATTAGGCACAAGTTTTGTTGGATTAATCAGTATTAGTGACCGTAAACAGTGTAAAGTCACACGAATGGTTTTTTAGAGTAACTATTGTTCGTCCTCTAGTCACATAAATATCTAATATATGTGACATTTTAGATGATTTATACAAGTAAATGTGTATTTTGTGTGACTATTTCCTTCATATGGCCACATGAATATATAATAAATGTGACTTTTGTGATGATTTAGTCACACAACGGGTGTTGGTTTTTTAGAGTTAGTCACATACAATTTTTTAAAAAGTGGCCAAAAGTGTTAATAAGTGTGACTATATGTTGTTTAAAGTGAAAATATGCGTATTTTGTGTGACTATTGTGATCCAATGGTCACATAAATTTTTAGTTTGTGTGACCTTTTGTAATATATAGTCACACAAATCATGTTTGTTTTTGGTATTTAGTCACATACAATTTTAAAAAATGTGACCAAAATTGTTAATAAGTGTGACTATATGCTGTTTAAAGTGAAAATATGTGTATTTTGTGTGACTATTGTTATCCAATGGTCACATGAATTTTTAGTTTGTGTGACTTTTTGTAATATATAGTCACATAAATCATGTTTGTTTTGAGTATTTAGTCACATATAATTAAACATAAAGTGACCAAAAGTGTTAATAAGTGTGACTATATGCTGTTTAAAGTGAAAATATGTGTATTTTGTGTGACTATTGTTATCCAATGGTCACATGAATTTTTAGTTTGTGTGAACTTTTGTAATATATAGTCACACAAATCATGTTTGTTTTGGGTATTTAGTCACATACAATTGAACACAAAGTGGCTAAAAGTGTTAATAAGTGTGACCATATGCTGTTTAAAGTGAAACTATGTGTATTTTGTGTGACTATTGTTATCCAATGGTCACATGAATTTTTAGTTTGTGTGACCTTTTGTAATATATAGTCACACAAATCATGTTTGTTTTGGGTATTTAGTCACTAACAATTAAACATAAAGTGGCCAAAAGTATAACACCCTGTGTTTTTAAGTCATTGACGACGTCGATAAATCTACTATTTATCTTTAGTATTGTACGCGTTTGCTTGTGATTTCATGAATTAAGTTTAAATCGCGTAAGTTAAAAATTAGCGTTCAATGTAAACGGGCATCAAATAATTAAATGTTTACATCAAGCAAAGGTTAAGTAATTATTTTGAGCATAATTATTAACTTTGTTCATTTTATTTTTATTGGTTGCGTAAATTGATTACGTTCCGCAATAAAATGCGTTTAGGCACTCCCGGAACCACCAAAACTTTTCTACGCTTCAACAAATACCCACATTTATACCCAATACTCAAATTTTACAAAAATATATCATATATAACATATATATGCCGAAATTAGTACAATGTATACAAGGTTATATAAGAAAAAAATGAAAGAAATCTTGCAACTAGGTCTTTGTACATCATCTTTGCATTAAAGATAGCCATACCATGTTTCATATTGACCAACTAGTCTTCCTTAAGACCATGAGACTTGTCTAAGACTACTATTGCACCTTTTTGACCAAGACTTTCCTTATATACATGCATAACTAGAGATAGGAACTCATACAAGTAAAACACTTAACCAAAAAGATCAAAAACCCTCCCTTTGGCTCTCTACTAGGCCACGGCTCAAACAACCCTTTGTAACAAATCCATACCAAATTTTATACAACCTATACACACCTATACACATCATATCTAAGACATTCTAAGATATTTCCAAGCATTGGTTAACCATATTCAAGCTTTAATCAAGAAAAGGGAAGCTAGGGTTTTCACTTGGAAAGCTAAGGTTTATTTAAGAAAACTAGGGTTTTCTTTGGTGCAAGCTTTGGATTTTTATCTAAACAAGGGTTTAGATTACATTGATCATCATCATCATACACCATAAGGTCATCTAGAACCCTTTATGTTCTTTCAATATTCATTTTATGCATATGTTAGTTCTATTGTAGCTTGAATCACCATGTAGGATTTTTAACATGTAAATGGAGTTTTTACTTGTAATGATCATTTTGCACACTATTATATATGTTGAGATATTGCTAATATCATGTTAAAAGGGATGAGAAAGTATTGTACCATATTAAGTTGGTGTAAAAATGATTAACTACAAAAGTAGTAAGGTATAAAAGCAAGGTTAAAAATGGATTCAACAAGGTCACTCAAAGATTCTGTCCAAAATTCGTATATATAACACATTATTTTATATTTTTATAAAGTAGTATGATTCACGACGATTCCGAAAAGGTAAGAAACTTGTCAAACGGATTTATAACGAAAAAGTTAGAGCGAAAACGAGGTATATATTCGAGGTATAAAAATCCAGCATTTGTTAAGTTAGTGGTTTCTGTCAGGATTTTAAGATGGTATTTGCGGCACTTTCGAGTCCGTTTCGGCCTTCGGCCGAAACATGAAAGTCGTTCGGAAGGTCGTTTTACTTCCCCGCGAGGTTCTTTAAGTCTAAAAGCGAGTGATAACGGGTCGTAAGGCGGGGGCAAAATCTGGCTTTTTGGTAATTAATACACTGCATCAGATCTGATGCGAGTGCTTTTTCGCCCATTTCGGTCGAGTTTCGGGTCTCGGACAGAACTGGAAAGTTGTTCAAAATATCGTTTCGCATAAATTCTCTTTAGAACCCGAGTCATGAAAATGTGATTTAGTGGGTCATTATAGTCGGGTCAGACTTAGAAAATAAACTATAACACTACCAGGAGTAACTAATATACTACCAGTAGTAATAACACTACCAGGAGTAACTAATATACTACCAGTAGTAATAACACTACCAGGAGTAACTAATATACTACCAGTAGTAATAACTATAACTACCAGGAGTAACTACAACACTACCAGGAGTAACTAATACCCTACCAGGAATAACTATAATTACATTATTCAGATATTTATAAATGTTTTACAATTATAAATATGTTTTCACTCAAACTATTAGATGGTGATTAGCTAAATAGACTTATGCATGGTAGAGATTACTCAATGTGGTTAGTACTTATACGACCTTAATTTAAATAGGTTGCATCTGACGATTTGCGTGGCGCATTATCTGTGATATTCTTTTTATTCGCTCACTAAAGGTGAGTTCATAGCCCCACGTTTTACATGATTTGTTTTATAAGTTTTGGGGTGAGAACATGCTTGTTTACAAATGCATTTATATGGTTGATAACAAATTGGTTTACATACTCTTTTATATATCTCGTGATGAGATACACTACTTGGTTTGCTTTTTGGACGTAAACACGTACTTGACTTTTACCCGAATGATTACGGATTAGCTTAAGCGGAGTGGACTGTTAATTACCTGGAGGGTAAACGCGAGTGTTATGAGATAGATCTATTGGGGGTTGACTACTCCCGTTCGGGTGATTAGCTATCACTAGTTCGAGATCGAACTAACGAACGTTATAACATTGTCGGAGCATAACACGACATACTAATGAATCTGAACCTTACGGTGCCTTGAATAAAGTAGCATACTTATAATGAGTCTACGTAGCAGTTCCATGAACTTAGAGTAATCGTAATCATTGTTTTATACACATATGAATCTTTACGTTACCTTGAATAAAGTGGTAATATATACTTGAAACATTTTGTTATATTGTGCTCATTACAATATATTCTTGAAACATTTTAGAATATTGTGCTCATTACAATATATACTTGGGAACAACTTGGGATTATATATATTTTATGGAAACCTATATATGTAGGTTTATGCGTTGCAAGTCTTGTATGGGCGAAACTTGTAACACAGTAAACCTATATATATATAGTTTTGGGATTTACAGTTAATTATACAAAAACCTATGAACTCACCAACTTTAATGTTGACACTTTTAAGCATGTTTTTCTCAGGTGAATTAGATGCTTGGCCTATATGATGTGCATTGGAGTCCAAACTTTTTAAGAATACTTTTCAAACGACACTTAGAGGTCAATCTCTCCTAACTGGTGCAATGGTACTATGAGGTAACGCTCCCAGAAACATATTCCGCTATGACCTATTTTTGGGGGTGTTACACTATGAAAACTCACCTTGTCAGCAAATCGCCTGGAACTGATAATGGTTCAATGCACGTCAAATAGTGACTCAGTCAGACACCTAATTAATTATGACAAATCAGAGTTTACATTCTAAAACTTAATGTATGTAATGAATTATGCAAATGGTCAAAAAGGGTATGGTCGCCATGAGATCTAAAAAAATATAAACATTATTTGTAAGTTACTAAGTTTATACATTTTTCTTATCGCGTTTACTTATTTACACTGTAGTCGTCAATTAATTTGTAAAATGATCAGTTTTATATATATATGTCACGGTTTGTTTGACTCGTTTAAAATTTGGTTTCTTTGTTACTAACTCTATGTCATAAAAAAATGTTATTTAGATGTTCTACTTAGCAAAATAAATATTATTTTGTTAACTAGTTTATTAACTAATTTGGGTCTCGGCATAGGTCGACCTAAGAGCTCGAAAATATGCATTTTTTAATAATTCTTTACGTCTAAGTTTTATAAAATTAATTACATGCATGTGGCCTTATATGTATATAAACACAAACGGACCCTATGACCCTTGTCTCTTTCTCTTTTTCCTGCTTTGTTTCAATCGACCCAACAGTAGAGTTGGTAGCCACTGTTGTGGTTTCTTTTTCCCACATAATGTCATACTAAAACATGTATAACTAGTTCTTCCATTTAAACCCGCATGATTTCTGACTTAACTACTTGGTTACGAAGTTTTTGAAATGATGAGACACAAGGACGGTTCATGCGAGTAGGCCCAACAACGGCTGTTGTGGTCACGTTGCTAATGCAACAGTCGCGACAAGGCAGCAGCCGGTGGTGGCTGTCAGCATGCATTGGGGTGCGCCTCAAGCAGCAACTAGTTGTCAAGCATTGCGGAGTCTCAGTACAAACCAACGAGCACACCTTGCTCGGGTTCTGTTGGTGCGGTAACGTGTCCACAATGAGCCAATGGCTTGCTGTGGCTCGTCATGTGACAACTAGTTAAGCCCAAGGTGACAAACCAAGGTCACCACACAAATTTCCTATGAAGCTTTTTGTATAACCCTTGTATCCACACGTCCCAACTTGAGCCAATGTTTCAAATTTAAGGTTATCATTGCATGATACATTGTTTACTAGTGTTACTATGCTTCGCTTATTCTTTGCATGGCACGACCACAGTCTTTATGTGCGTGCTCATATACGAACCATGCATGGTTTGTACCATGTGGTCGTGTACACGTCGTGCAAAGCCGAGTCCCTCGCCTAGCTTGTCAAGGCTAGACGTGCCTTGGTTTTGGGTCATACATAGGTTTACAATGTGAATGTTATAATAAGGCTAGGAATTAAGCTACGAGGGCGACTTACTGAGGTCCAAGCTTGTTAGTCGATGGGGAGGAATGATGATGATAAGAGTTCAAACCACACTTAGTTGCTACTCCTTTTAAGCCGACGTCCACTTAGCTCTTTGACCTCAACGAAACTCGAACTCAATCGTGTAGTTTACTTCTTGTTTTTTTTTCAAATTTTAGTTGTGATCGAATTGTTCATGCATGGTTCCTCATTTATACGCAAAGTGTTCACTAGTTTCCTGAGGCTATGCATGTGAATGACATTATTTAGACATACCATTGATGCATATGATACTATTTGTTATGATGGCTCTTTTCTAATACTGTTAAAGAATAATACTATTTGTTGAATTGAAATTTGAAGCAAGACGTGGTATGTGAATAATTTCGAAAGGATAAAATGTGTAGGACGTTGGATGTAAGAGATGTAATGATAGTGTTGGCTTGCCTATTTTGAATTCTTTTCTACTGATTGACTTAGATATGAATTTGTATATTAGAGTTTTGAGGTAATGAAACGTCAAGGTATATTATTTATTTAATAATATTTAAATATTGTCAATTTATAGTTTTATTTATTGAAGTATGGACGGGTTCACAAAATAACATAGTCGTGCGACTTTGTTTCGCAAGGCGTGAAAAATATGGTTTTTATTGGTACGCATTTTCTAAAGTACCCCTTTTTGATCCGTAACCACAATGACGATTTATACGCGTTATTATAACTTTTAAACAGCGTAAAATGTTGTACGCCGCTTGAAGGATAATTTTTATTGGAAAGTAATGGTAAATTTGCAATTGCTTGCGGTACATACCCTTGCGTAAAACGACAAGGAGATCTAAATTTTTCCGAGGTGCTACATCCGCCCCATGTTGTGCGATTTCGTCCCGAAATCAAGACGTTGTGGTAGATCGTGGGTTTGTAAATAGGTGAGGGTATTTTTCCTTGAACTGGTCTTCGCGTTCCCAAGTGTACTCTGGGCCTCTACGTGCATTCCAACGGACTTTAATGATGGGTATGCGGCTTCGCTTGAGTTGCTTGACCTCTCAGTCCATTATCTCAACGGGTTCTTCAACAAAATTGAGTTTGTCGTCGAGTTGGATTTCCTCCCGGGGTATAACGAGCGTGTCATCGGACAAACATTTCTTTAGGTTGCAAACATGAAACACATTGTGTACTCGACTAAGTTCTTAAGGAAATTCCAATCGGTAAGCTACTGGACCAATCCTTTCTATGATTTGAAAGGGTCCAATATAACAAGGGTTTAACTTTCCACGTTTTCCAAATCGCATTACACCCTTCCAGGGCGCAACCTTGAGCATAACCTTATCTCCAACTTCAAATTCAAGGGGCCTACGCCTCTTGTCAGCATAGCTCTTTTGTCGATCATGTGCAGCTTGCATGCGATCTCTAATATTAAAGATCTTTTCTTTAGTCTCGTGAATAATCTCCGGTCTGGTGAGTTGCGCTTCTCTAACTTCAGCCCAGCAAACAGGCGAACGACACTTTCTACAGTAAAGTGCTTCGAACGGTGCAACTTTAATACTCGTGTGATAACTATTATTATACGAGAATTCTACTAGGGGTAAATGTCTATCCCAACCATTCCCGAAGTCAATCACGCAGGCTCTCAGCATATCTTCTAGCGTCTGAATGGTCCTCTCACCCTGACCATCGGTCTGCGGATGATAAGCAGTACTCAAGTTCAACTGCGTACCCAATACCCTATGCAAAGATTGCCAAACTCTCGAAGTGAAATAGTTATCATGATCGGAGATAATTAACACCGGTATACCATGCCTTACTACTATCTCCTTCATGTACAACCTCGTCAATTTTTATGTTGAATCCGTCTCCTTCATTGGCAAAAAGTAAGCAGACTTGGTAAAACGATCAATAATGACCCAAATAGAATCGAATCATGCTGTCGTTTTTTTGGTAGCTTGGTAATGAAATCCATTGTTATCTTCTCCCACTTCCATTTTGGTATATCGGGTTGGACTAATAAACCAAAGGGCCTCTGATGTTCTGTGTTAACCTTAGCACAAGTCAGGCATTTGCTAAAATATGTAGCGATTTCCGCTTTCATGTTCGACCACCAATATAACATTTTCATGTCATGGTACATCTTGTCGGCTCCTAGATGAATAGAATACTTTGACTTATGCAACTCCTGCATAATCAAAGATCTTGTGTCACCGTAACACGGTACCTAACTTTTGTTATCCAGACATAATGTTCCGTCAGTGTGGGCTTATAACTTCTTTAGCATGCCACCAATATCTTCTGCTTCAATGTTTTCAATCTTAACTGCTTCTTTCTACGCCTTAAGGATTCGTGACCGAAGGTCTAAGCCAATGGTCATAACCAGAGCTTTTACTCATAGTGGTTTGACCCTTTCCTTTTGACTCAAAGCATCTGCTACAACATTTACTTTCCCCGGGTGATGACGAATCTCACAATCGTAATCACTTAGGAGCTCTATCCATCGGCGTTGCCTTATATTGAGTTCTTTTTTATTTAGGATATGTTGTAGGCTCTTATGATCGGTGAACACTACATACTTTGTGCCATACAAATAGTGTCTCCAGACCTTTATGGCGAACACTACCGCTCCTAACTCTAGATCATGAGTGGTGTAGTTCTTCTCGTGAAACTTTAGTTGCTTAGAAGCGTACGCATTAACCATCATTCTTTGCATCAGTATGGTACCTAACCCTTTTTTGGATGCATCACAATACACTACAAAATCATCACTGCCTTCTGGTAGTGCTAAAATAGGTGCAACATATAGTTTTTGCTTTAGTAGTTGAAAAGCCATCTCTTGCTCTTCACCCTAATCAAACTTTATATCCTTTTGCGTTAGCTTCGTAGGTTTAGCTATTTTAGAAAATCCTTCAATGAATCTCCTATAGTAACCTGCCAACCTTAAGAACTGGCGAATCTTCGAAGGAGTGGTTGGAGATGCCCAATTCTTAACAACCTCAATCTTAGTTGGGTCTACGTGAATACCACTGCTATCAATCACGTGTCCAAGGAACTTCACCGTATGGATCCAAAATTCACACTTGGAAAATTTAGCATACAGTTCTTCCTTCTTTAGCAATTCTAGAATAGTCTTTAGGTGTTCTTCGTGTTCTTTCTCATTGTGGGAGTATATGAGAATATTGTCGATGAACACAATCACAAACTTATCCAAGTATGGTTTGCACACACGGTTCATGAGGTCCATGAATACCGCAGGTGCATTGGTCAAACCAAAAGGCATAACTTAGAACTCATAGTGTCCGTATCGTGTTCGGAAAGCAGTCTTGGGGATGTCTTCTTCTCTAACTCTCAACTGATGATAGCCCGACCTTAAGTCAATTTTTAAGTAGATGCTGGATCCTTGCAACTAGTCGAATAAATCATCGATTCTTGGTAAGGGATAATGATTTTTCATTGTAAGTTTGTTCAACTCACGATAATCGATACACATCCGGAAAGATCCATCTTTCTTTTTGACAAATAAGATTGGTTCTCCCCACGGAGAGGAACTTGGTCTTATAAAACCTTTGTCAGAAAGTTCTTTTAGCTGTTCGACTAGTTCTTTCATCTCTGTAGGTGCAAGGCGATATGGTGCGCATGCAACAGGTGCAGCTCCGAGTATCAGTTCGATGTGGAATTCCACTTGGCGTGTTGGGGGTAGTCTCGGCAAATATTCGGGGAAAACTTCTGGAAAGTCTCTGACAACGGGCATATCTTCAATTCACCTTTTTAGGATTTCAATTTCCTCCTCCTTCATCATTTGAATCAAGAACACTTGACATCCTTGGTTGATGTACTTCTTCGTCCTGATGCTCGAGATGACTTCTAGTCTGGACTCATTTTTAACTCTGATTCTCTCTCCTTGTATGATCAGCATATCATTTCCATACGGAACACAAATGTACTTCTCATAACACACAACCTCTGTGCAATGTTCGGTCATCTAATCTATTCCAACGATGATGTCAAAACTTCCTAGTTCTATAGGGAGTAAGTCAATTTTGAATAGGTGATTTTTCAAGTTAAGAGTACACTCTCTTAAAATAGTGTTTGTGGTTAGCGACTTCCCGTCGGCTAGCTCTACACTATAATTAGTATTTAGGATTGTAGGAGGGATGTCTATATATTTACTAAAAGCATATGACACAAAACTTCTATCCGTACCAGTATCAAATAGTACTGAAGCATAGATATTATTGATCAGGAACGTACCATTCACCATGTTGTTATCTTTCACAACAGCTTTAGCACATAGGTTGTATACTCTGCCAGGCGCTCTGTGTCTTTTTTGAGTGTTGGTTGAGGCTTGGTTATTTCCCTTGGGGTTTCCTTGATTATGCCTCTGATTGTTCTGAGGATTTTGTTGGTTGCCTCGAATTTGGTTCCTACAGCCTTGGCTTCCATTATTCGGGCACTTGTTCTTGTAATGTCCCTTTTCGCCACACCCGAAGCAAGTAACATCACTTCCCTGTCCTCCTTGGCTTCCGGGTCCTCTTTGACTTGCGGGACGAGGTGGGGCTCGACAGTCTTTGACCTTATGTCTTGTCCTTCCACAGTTGTGACAAGTAGGAGAGCATGCGTCAGTGTAGTGTCGTCCACACTTTCCGCAGTAAGGTAATTTGCCAGGGTAAGAACCTTTCCCAACTGTAAACACCCTTGCTGTCTCTGGACGTTTATTCAAGTTGAGATTACTAGTGGTGTTGGGGTTGTTGTTGTTGTAGTGGTTTCCTTTCCATTTCTGCTTGTCACCAGAGTTTTCTCCTAACTCTTGAACTACTTGGTACATCAATCCTTGAGCCATTTCAATTTCTTCATGCAAATCTACTGGTTTGGACGAGGTTACATTACCCTTGATGTTCAAAGGTACACCTTCAATGTAACGTTCCAACAACCGGTCGGTGTTGGGTACCATTTCGGGGAATAAGAGGATGAGTTCTTGGAAACGTTGATTGTAAGCGGTAAGGTTCGTGCCTTTTACCTTTAAATTCCACAGTTCGTTTTCCATTTGCTTAACTTCATTTCAAGGACAGTACTTCCTGATGAACATAGCCTAGAAATCACTCCAAGGTGTTGCATGAGCGGTATAGAGACTAACAGAACGAACATACACGTTCCACCAGGTTAAAGCACCATCTAGCAATGTGCTAGAAGCAAATTTAGCTCTGTCACCTTCTGCAACGTTGCTAATCCCAAATTGAAATTCTAGTTTCTCGAAACTTCGGGTTAAGCCTACAGCACCTTCAGTACCACAGAAGTTTTTAGGCATGACTGCACAAAATTCCTTGTAGTTGCATGCCTTATTCTGGGAAGAGTTGGATCCTAAGTTGGTCTCTTCTTGAGTGCTTGCAGCATGAGTTATAGCGGCAGCTGCGAGTGCCTCAGCAACTCTTGTGGCAATGAGCTGGTTGAGCATCTGAGTGTCAATGCCACTGTTGATGTCCATATTGTTTTGGTTGGTCGAACGGTTGACTGAAGGGTTCTGGCAAACAGTTGGGCGTCGTCTGGGTGCCATTTTCTATGGGACAATGGAAATGACAGTTATGACATGTATAAATATTATATGCGTAAGGATAATCACGTTACTACAAATGACATGTCTTTTGAAATCAGTACTGTTATTATTCACAAACACGATACTTATTCCGAAAAGTAAGGGAATACAAGAGTTCACTAGCCGTGACAAACCCATAGCATACTGGTTGTACAAAAGACAGAAATAAAACTAGTTGTTGTTACGGTAGATTCGCTGGACTACTTCCTCAAGTGCCTCCTTCCTCTTCTGTCATGCTTCCTCCTAAGTATTACTAGCACGATCCTCCGCATCTTCACATAATTGTCTGAGCTGAGTAATTAGTTCGTCCACAGATAGCGTCTCTAACGAATTTTCCTCAACTCGGGGCTTCACATCCCACAGTGGCATGAAGGCTTCTAACTCCTCCAAACAGGCATTTGGGTAACGGTCCATGTCCTCGAGAATGGTATGCAACTGTCCTCTAAGGCGCTTCGTACATACGGTCAAGGTTGTCTCAGGAACAGGCACCAAATTCTGACCAATTTTTGTTATGTAGGCAGTTAGAGCTTCTTCTCTTTGGGTGGGGTCCGTTTCAGCAATCATCCGTTGGTAAGCAACCATTGAGAATGGGGATGAAGGTGAGGATGGTGGAGTAACAGGATCAAGTTGATAATCATCAAGGTTAATAGCAGAAATTCTGGCACGTTCAGCAAGATTTGGCTCAATGTCGGGTAAAACAGATATGCGAGCGGTACGTCTGATAGTTGGGGGAAATGGTAATACGGATGGCACAATAGGTAATCCGAGAGTAGGACGTCTCCTGTGATACACCTGGGGGACATATCGGGATGTCTGGGAGATATCAGAGTAGTGTTATTGTTGTGTCTCAATTCATCTGAATTCAATATGTCGCTGAGACAAGAAAATAGGAAATAAGGATATAGGTATATTTCAAAATACGCATATTTAAGTCTGTTTAATACACATGTAACCCATATTAAGAATATACATTTAATGCATATGTAATCCATATTAAGTATATGTATCTCATATATGTCTATTTCACATGTATCCCATTTTAATATATATATGCACTCCTTCAATTGTTTCTTTCTATGTACCCCATATTGAGTATCCAGCAATGACAAATAATAGAAGCATAATGATCATGTTAAACAGATAAGAAGTTATAGTCTAGTGCTACCTAGTGCAACCTAGTTCTCGATAGCTTAGGGCTCTGATACCAATCTGTCAAACCCCCAAAATATCAAAGTATAATGGCAACCAAGGGCGTGTGACTTCATGATTATCATACTTCTAAGCAATACAGAGTGACCTCTATATGAGACGTTTTAAGAAAATTGATCATTTGTATTAGGAAATAATAAATTGTTAAAACATACAGCGGAAGCATAAAAATAGACAATACGACATTATTTTTAAATAGTACAAATGATCTTCAGATAACAAGAAATGACTGCAATGCATGAGACTTCATATAGCATCTTCGTTCTTAACACCTGAGAAAACATTGCTAAAGTGTCAACATAAAGTTGGTGAGTTCATAGGTTTGTTTAACCAGAAAATGTAGTGTTTATGAATCCCAAGATTTCATCCACATATGACAATATAACAGATACAAAGTCATATAAATTGCATTACTATTGTCTAAGCTCATGACACCGAAGCGTTAACATATACCGACATTGAGTGAATGCCCTTGTAGGTGTCTAACCCAGGACACCCGTAATCTGACTCAAATGAAACTATTTTTGCTTGACTAATGTCAGTCCAAGACAAACAGGGACGTCAATCCTGATAGATCTATCCATAACATTCGCGCTTATAAGTAATTAACGGTTCATGCTAAATCGGGCAAATAGCAACTTGGGTTAAATTGGGACTTAGACCATTCAGTAATGAGTAATTGTACTTGTATTTACACGTTTGAAATAAGCAATGTTCTCACCCTAAAAGATAATTTAAAATAGTATAGTAGGGGCTATGAAAACTCACCTTGTCAGTAAATTGCCTGGAACTAATAATGGTTCAATGCACGTCAAATAGTGACTCAGTCAAACACCTAATTAATTATGACAAATCTGAGTTTACATTCTAAAACTTAATGTATGTAATGAATTATGCAAATGGTCAAAAAAGGTATGGTCGCCATGAGATCTAAAAAAATATAAACATTATTTATAAGTTACTAAGTTTATACATTTTCTTATCGCGTTTATTTATTTACACCGTAGTCGTCAATTAATTTGTAAAATTATCAGTTTTATATATATATATGTCACGGTTTGTTTGACTCGTTTAAAATTTGGTTTCGTTGTTACTAACTTTATGTCATAAAAAAATGTTATTTAGATGTTTTACTTATCAAAAAAAATATTGTTTTGTTAACTAGTTGATTAACTAATTTGGGTATCGGCATGGGTCGACCCAAGAGCTTGAAAATATGCATGTTTCAATAATTCTTTACGTCCAAGTTTTATAAAATGAATTACATGCATGTGGCCCTATATGTATATATACAAAAACGGACCCTATGGCCTTTGTCACTTTCTCTTTTTCCTGCTTTGTTTTAATTGACCCAACAGTGGAGTTGGTAGCCACTGTTGTGGTTTCTTTTTCCCACATAATTTGATACTAAAACATGTATAACTAATTCTTCCATTTAAACCCGCATGATTTCTGACTTAACTACTTGGTTACGAAGTTTTTGAAATAATGAGACACAAGGACGGTTCATGCGAGCAGGCCCAACAGCGGCCCAACAACGGCTGCTGTGGTCACGTTGCTAATGTAACAGCCGCGACAAGGCAGCAGTCTATGGTGGTTGTCAGAATGCATTGGGGTGCGCCTCAAGCAGCAACTAGTTGTCAAGCATTGCGGAGTCTCGGTACGAACCAACGAGCACACCTTGCTCGGGTTCTGTTGGTGCGGTAACGTACCCATAGTGAGCCAATGGCTTGCTGTGGCTCGTCATGTGACAACTAGTTAATCCCAAGGTGACGAACCAAGGTCACCACATAAGTTTCCTATGAAGCTTTTTGTATAACCCTTGTATCTACACGTCTCATCGTGAGCGAACGTTTCAAATTTAAGGTTATCGTTGCATGATACGTTGTTTACTAGTGTTACTATGCTTCGCTTATTCTTTGCATGGCACGACCATAGTTTTTACATGCGTGCTCATATACGAACCATGCATGGTTTGTACCATGTGGTCGTGTACACGTCGTGCAAAGCTGAGGCCCTCGTCTAGCTTGTCAAGGCTAGACGTGCCTTGGTTTTGGGTCGTACATAGGTTTACAATGTGAATGTTATAATAAGGCTAGGCGTTAAGCCACAAGGGCGACTTACTGAGGTCCAAGATTGTTTGTCGACGGGGAGGAATGATGATGATAAGAGTTCGAACCACACTTGGTTGCTACTCCTTTTAAGCCGATGTCCACTTAGCTCTTTGACCTCAACGAAACTCGATCTCAATCGTATAGTTTACTTCTTGTTTTTTTTTCAAATTTTAGTTGTGATTGAATTGTTCATGCATGGTTCCTCATTTATACGTAAAGTGTTTACTAGTTTCCTGAGGCTATGCATTTGAATGACATTATTTAGACATACTATTGATGTATATGATACTATTTGTTATGATGGATCTTTTCTAATACTGTTAAAGAATAATACTATTTGTTGAATTGAAATTTGAAGCAAGACGTGGTATGTGAATAATTTCGAAAGGACGAAAGGTGTAGGATAAGAGATGTAATGATAGTGTTGGTTTGCCTATTTTGAATTCTTTTCTACTGATTGACTTAGATATGCATTTGTATATTAGAGTTTTGAGGTAATGAAACATCAAGGTATATTATTTATTTAGTAATATTTAAATATTATCCATTTATAGTATTATTTATTAAAGTATGGACGGGTTCACAAAATAACATAGTCGTGCGACTTTGTTTTGCAAGGCGTGAAAAATATAATTTT
Source organism: Tanacetum coccineum (assembly GCA_026074375.1). Lineage (NCBI taxonomy): Eukaryota > Viridiplantae > Streptophyta > Magnoliopsida > Asterales > Asteraceae > Tanacetum > Tanacetum coccineum. Next base: position 58,520 of record BQNB010011973.1, read on the forward strand.
TATTGCTACGCGTTTTCTAAAGTACCCCTTTTTGATCCGTAACCACAATGACGATTTATACGCGTTATTATAACTTTTAAACAACGTAAAATGTTGTACGCCGCTTGAAGGATAATTTTTATTGGAAAGTAACGGTAAATTTGCAATTGCTTGCGGTACATACCCTTGCGTAAAACGACAAGGAGTTCTAAATTTTTCCGAGCTGCTATACTTTATACCAGTCGTTAATGTAATGTTCAAATTTTCAGTAATGATGGAGGATCTAGCAGTGGGAGTGCCTTCATTGGCGGCTTTGTTCTAAGGGGAGTACTTGTTGGCACACTTGGCGCCCTTTTCGCCCCTCAGGTTTCATTTATTCAACTTACTAGTATGTTGCGAGAGAGTGTATTTGCATCATTATGTAGCTCAGTTTCATTTTTAACAGATAAGTAAGGCACTAGCTGGAACCGACAAAAAAGAGTTGCTAAAGAAGCTGCCCAATTTCATCTATGATGAGGAAAAAGCTTTGGAGGTACAAAATTTATCTCATACCGTTGGTATTAAAGATAACGTGACATCATTTTGTATGTGCGTTTCTTACTAATTTACATGGTATTCTCTTGAATACCTCACACAACTTGCAGAGTTCCCCTTATTAAAATATTTAAATACGAAACATTACTTCTCAACGTGCTTGGTTAAATTTTGCAATAGGGGTTAGATGGATATGACACTCCGATGTCACTAAGAAATGGTCTATTAAATTGGGTCAACTCAATTAACTGTGTTATTGAAGATCAAGTTAGCGGAAAACTTTATCAGTCTATATCCTTATTATACAATGATATGGGTAGTGGTATTAGGCAGGTCACTTAGCGTCTGATGAAAGATTAGGTCTTAGGGTTGAGTCTGTCTAGGTATTATCCACTTCTGAAAGGTATCCCATCGAACGAAAGGCCTTGAATTCACATAGCACATTTGAAGGATGTGCTTAATTAGACTGTAGACTAGTTGACCAAAGGGTTAGATACCGAATGTCATTGCAGGGAGCACATATGCATCTAGAATGGCATCTATATCATTATTATCAGATTATGGAAATATTGGACTCATGTCGTGCTTGGTAGTTTATTTATTCGCCACTATAATGTTAAACATTATTTATTTTTCAGTCTAATAAATTGTAGGGCTAATTACACGAAAATGTATCTAACTTGTCATTTTTTGTAGTTCTGTGTAGCCAACTATTTTTTTGCAGTTCCGTGTAGCATACTTTTGAATTCGTGCAGTTTCGTGTATAAGATGACCTATAAACCGGCTAATACCTATGTGAAGACCCTTTTTATCAAATTTAGATTAATAACTTTTTTTTCATCTTTTCCCATCAACCCAAGACCCTTTTTGTTCATCACTGCAAACACCTCATTTCTTGAACATATACATTCTTCCTTACCTTCCATAACATCTAAATTAATGAAATGCATACTTCTTAAATATCTTTAAGTCATACAAGTGAATGATCCCTAATTGATCCTCTAGTCTGAAAAGTATAACCTGATAAGAAGGTCATCCGATACACGAAACTGCACGGATTCAAAAGTATGCTACACGGAACTGTAAAAAAAATAGTTGGCTACACAGAACTACAAAAAGTGACAAGTTAGATACATTTCCGTGCAATTAGTCCTAAATAGTATATAGATTATTTCTTTTGCCAATAGTCTTACTTTTCGAACAAAAAATGGTACTTATTACTGTCATCAAAAGCAGAGCAGAAGTGTTGCATGATATTAGTTTTTGGCTGGAAAGTAAGAGGGACTAGATGAGTGGACATTAGGCCACAAATTGCATATGTTGACAAGACGATCACAATTCTCATACCCAACGGTATTATCACCAAGCGAACAATTACTTTTCGTCAAATTTTACTTCTATAAGGTGTTTATATTAGCTTCTGACTTTTAGTTTCATTTAAGATTCTTCCTTCTGAGCTTTGACATGTATATATAGTAACCATTGTTTGGTAAGGTTCAAGCCTTTGAAAATTGGTAAGGTCTGCTGATCACCCTTTGTGATAGAGTCTGACTAAGTCACGTAACAACCTTTTGAGAATGTTTTATATATGGTATTTTCTCCGTATCGCCTGCAATTTTTTTTAACACTTTATCCTTTGTTTTTAGAGCGATGGGGAAATGGGGGTTCAACCAAAAGACTTTTTGGTCCAATGTTTCTGATATACATCATGTTAGATTAGATCATTTCCTTTATAGTTATTATAAAGTGTTGAATGGTAAGATTGAGGAGGTTTCGTGTTTTAAAAATATACTATTGGACAACTTTTCAACTCATTTCCTTTGTAGCTATTTTCTTACCTTTACCCGTTAGACACAAAACTTAACCCAACCCATTAATGTACACTTTGGTCGAAATTTTCACCTCTGTGGTGCAGTGATACTAATACTGATATATATTGTATATTGCAGAAAACACGTCAAAAGTTGGCACAAAAGATAGCGGAGCTGAACTCTGCTATAGATGATGTATCATCTCATTTGAAATCAGATGATGACGAGCCTGCTAACGGTGTTGTTCCTGATGAAACCGAAGCTTTTGCCTAAGGATGGCGGACTCGGGGGATTTGATCCCATCTTTGTTATCATAGACGTTTGATGCTACAGTTTTTGAATTTTAATTTTATATGTTCGTAATACATGTTTTGTTACGCGTGTTGTTACTTTTGTATGTTACAGTTTGTGTGATCATCTGATTCTACTTTTGATTCGACTAGATAGATCTTGATAACACTCATTCAACTGAAAACAATAACCATGGACCGAATTGAACCGAGATCCGGGCCAAATCGCACCAACCAGTCCATACATATTTTGGTCCGGTCTTCATTTCACCTTTTTCTTCATATTCGATCTTTAGTCCGATCCGATTCACTTTGGTCTTATGTAAAACGGCCATTATGTTTTGTTAGACTAGATCGGACCGACGAACCAAACCGGACCAGGCCGACCCGACCCGGACCAGAAATTTTGGTTCGGTTCTCGGTCCAGCGTTTTGGGCCAAATCAGTTTTCGATCTAATTTGGGTTTTTTTTCTGTCCGACTAGGAGTGTGCATTGTTTGGGTAATAACCGAATAAACAGAAATCCGAAACTAAACCGAACTTATAACCCAACCGAATTTGCCAAAACCGAACCGAACCCAACCGAATCGAACCGAACCAAAAATTTGTTTTCGGTTTGGATATGGTTTTGAAAATCTGAACTGAAAACCAAATTTATATATAAAAATATATTTTTTATATATTTTTATATATAAAGATACTATTAAAATTTTATTCTAACATAAAAAAATATTTTATATATTTGATTTTCTTTTTTTTCTATAATTAAATTTAAAAAAAATATATAAATGGTGTAATTTTGGTTATTCGGGTCAACCCGAAAACTGAACCGAATTCAAATTCGGTTTTCCGTTCGGTTCGATTGAATTCTAGTTCGGTTTGGTTTTACCAAAAAAAAATTTAACCGAACTGACGAATCGAATAAATCGAACAACCCGATAATTGAATCAGTGAACACCCCCTAAGTCCGACTCGATTATATTACATGTTAATCTGGTCACATGTTAAAAGAAAGAAGTGATAATCATTTAAAAGTTTATCTAACTAACCATTACCAATATTTTTTATTTTATCAAATTTGTTTTTCTTTCACATTTTATCTATAAAGTTCATTAATTTTTAATTATATGTAGCGTAACCTTTTAATAACTTTTAGGGTTTTGCTATAGCCCACCGAGCAATGGTTAAAACAATGATTATGTAATTAATGCACTATAAATAAACATACAAATTACTTTAAATAACATATTCTTTACATATTTAAAGTAGTTATGTAGTACATCCGTTCCAAAATTATAGTCAACAGACAAGAATTACAAAGTTTAAAAAAAATGCATTAATTACTGCTTTGGTTTTTACGAAAGCAAAGAAAAGACAGTTTTACCCTTTGATAATTAGTTAATGTTTTCTTTTATTTACATAAATATCAATTTGGACTAAGGGTAATATGATAAACTTAAATAAATCCAACTATTATTTTTAGTAGTGGACAATTATTTTAGGACGTACCAAAAAGAAAAGATGGACTATAATATTGGGACGGAGGTAATAATTAATGCATGAAAAATAAACATTCAAATTATCTTAAATAAATATGATTTTTAATTAAATAAGGTTCAAATTTCCGTTTATATTTATTTTAACCATTACCCAGTGGGCAATGTATAACAAAAACCTAACTTTTATTATATGTATTATCATGATGAGATTTTAATGTCACACTACTTAATTCTTCTCATTCAATGTGTACTATCTTTTATAAAAACTGAACCTATTATATATTAACTAGAAATGTCCCAAACACCTTAATCTTTCACTTAGGGTGTTGATATATACACTACACAAAGTAATGTACATACTATAAAAATACATATGTTATGTTGTACCATATGCATTATACATATGATTTTGTGATGTACATACACTACAAGAAAAAGTGCCTTTAGTGACAAGAATTTAGTGCCAACTTTATTTTTGGTCACTATTTAAGCAAAATAATGACCATATAACACATGGACACTAATATTTGGTCATCCATAAACATTTGGTGACGAAGCTTAAAAGTTTCCCTCATCTGAATATATACTTATCATCACATTATTACTTAAGAAGATCCATTTTTAAGTATTACAGATTAGCTTTTAATATTATTGGTGGTAATAACAGGTTGACCAGAATTGTTATCCAAGAAAACGTGGAATAGACGTGCCTAGCTTGATATCCATGGAGGCAATGCGAACACCATCCTTTGCAGATCTTATGCATAGTTCTTATCAATTGCATTATCTACATTTATATCGGACAACTTATGCAGATTTTTTATCTTTATATATGGTTAGGTATCTTACTAATTGATGTAATCGTAATTCTTGTATTTAGTTTCGAATAAAGAAATATAGATTACGTATATGTAATTAATTTTGGATTTCTGTTTTGAATAAATTATTTTGTATTTCGAATCGTATCTGTGGTTGCAAGCAGATTTTTTTTGCCATAATTTTCAAATTAGTGACGACTATATGTTTGGTGATTATTTTGATTTAGTGGTCACCATTTTTGGTCACTATTTGGTCAAAATAGTGACCACTTATCTATACGGTGACGAGAATAAATGACCACACAGGTTGTCACCAACAATAATGACCACTTTCAAGTGGTCACTTTTTAGTGACCATATTCATATGTCGTCACTTTTACCTTTTGTGACCGACTTTTAGTGTCCGCCCTGATATGGTCACTAAATCAGCTTAGTGACGAAATATCGACTTTTAGTGACCATATTCGTGTGGTCACTAAAAGCACTTTTTCTTGTAGTGATATGACGCATATCACCTCCTTTCACTTAACTATATACAAAGTCCAGAAAATACAAAATCATATTTAATTCAGAGTAAAGCGTTTTCTTTATCTTTTATTTTTTAAAGATTCATCTTCAACTTTTAGGTCTAAAAAAGATACAAAGATAGCCTTTCAACTTTGTCAAAATAATAATACTCCAACAAATCTTTTAGTTTTGTTATAACAGATCATTTTTGCCATTCTAAATTCTGTATAACGAAACATCTGGAATATTAATTTTAAGAAGTGAAGTTGCAACTCTTCTATAATAGGAGGACTACAAGTGTATGTTTTGGAGTCTCATTTTAATATTTAACTTTGAGCTAGAAGTAAATGATGAGAGAAGAATTAGCACTAACAAAAGAATTGTAAGTCTTCTCCTCTCTTTACTCTTTTGTTGTAAATTTTGCTTAATCCATAAACTTAAAAAAAGTTCACAGTTACATGCAAATAAGTAGTTATGGAGAGGCTTTTGTTAAATTAATTCCTGTGATGTATTCTTGCTAGGTTTTAGAGTAAGATATATCAATGGAAGTTTCAGTAATCAATAATCATTCATTTATAAAATGTTAATGGTGCTAGGGACACAAATATGTGCTTATTTGAGAAGTAATTTTTAAGATTTTGGGACTGAATCTGAACTTTTTGTATAACCACATGGACTATTCATGTTCTAAATAGATCTGCATTTCATATTTCTTTGATGGGAATTTCACATCTTATTTTCAAACTTTTCCAACTTTTTGGGTAACATAAATGTGGAAAAAACTACTTCATTTCCACCTTTTCAGTTTGTTATAAAAACTCATGACGCTTTCGGAGTAAAAATTATAAATAAAAGCTTCACTGATCAATAAACATATGTTTAAATTTTTCAAACAACTTAATGCATGGCTGCGTCTTCCATTCCTCATCGATGGAAATATGATGTCTTTGTAAGTTTTAGAGGTGAGGATATCCGAAAAAACTTCATGGATCATATGTTCAACGACTTCAAGCATAAAGGGATTCATGCTTATAGAGATGACAACGAACTGCCTAAAGGAGAAGAGATATCTCCTCATCTCTACAAAGCCATTGAAGAATCCAGGTTTTTGATAGTTATCTTCTCCAAAAATTATGCTTCTTCATCATGGTGTACGAGGGAACTTGTCAAAATACTCGAGTGCAAGCTGATTGAAAGCCCAAAACACGAGGTTCGGATTATCTTCTATGATGTTAAACCTGACATGGTGAGGAAACAAACACGGAGCTATGCTGAAGCGTTTGCCAAACATGAACTTTCAAATAGTACAGAGGTGGAAAAATGGAAGGAAGCTTTTACCATGGCGGCAAACTTATCTGGATGGGATCTCCGGGACATGACAAATGGGTAATCAAAATTGTTTGCTCTTATCTTTATGTTGGTTGTTTTCTCACAAACCGATTGATTACTGTTGTAGCTAAACTGAATTTTAACTCTCGTCCATTTCATATTTTTTTGGGGTCTTTCTGATTAAACAGGTATGAGTACAAGTTCATCCATATTATCTCCAAAGACATACTCAAAAAATTATGTGACGGGCCCTTGCATGTTGGTGAAAACCTGGTTGGCATAGATTTCCATTTCGACAAATTAGACTTGTCACACTTTGTTGGGTCAGATAAGGTTAACATGATTGGAATATGTGGTATAAGTGGAATTGGAAAGACGACCCTTTCCAAAGCTATTTATAACTTGATGTATGTCCACTTTGAGGGAAGTTGCTTTTGTGATGACGTCAGAAAACAGCAAGACCTAACTCAAGTCCAAATGCAAATGATTGGAAAGATTATGAAAACAGAAAGTTTAAAAATATCAAGCGTTGCTGAAGGAGCTATGGTAATAAAGCAAAGGATATCATGTAAGCCGGTCCTGCTTGTTTTGGATGATGTGGATGATCATGAGCAGTTAGAGGCACTAGCGGGTTCACCTAGATGGTTTTGCCCAGGAAGTTTGATTATTTGCACTGGTAAAGATAAACAGCTGCTAAGGTCTCATAGAGTGTATGAAATCCATGACATGAAATTTCTAGATCAGAATAAATCTCTTGAGCTTTTCTATTCCTTCGCCTTTGAGGAAAAAAAATCCTTCTACAGGCTTCAAAGAAGTTTCTGAGAAAGTTGTGAAATATGTGCAAGGTCACCCTCTCGCCCTCAAAGTTTTGGGTCGTTTTTTATATGGCAAAACTATGGGTCAGTGGGTTAGTGAACTGGACAGGCTCAAATTACATCCAAATGAAAAAATACAAAGAGTGCTTCGTTTAAGTTATGATGGGCTAGACCTTCATCAGAAAAATATATTACTTGATATCGCATGTTTATTCATCGGAGAAAACAATGATTTTGTAGCAAGCATACTAGATGGCTGTAACTTTTTTGCAGATACAAATATGAGAGTTCTAGTTGATAAGTCATTGATCACAGTCTCTAGCAGTATGTCACTTCAAATGCATGACTTGATTCAAGCAATGGCAAGGGCGATTGTGCGTGAAGAATCTATCATGCATGGGAAACAGAGAAGATTGTTGATTTCATCTAACGTTTATGATATAGCGGGTCAAAACAAGGTAAAAAGTGGCATATGTTTCTTGGCCTTTTATTACATAAATGTGCAAGCAATTGCATATGTTACTGTTAGTAATTTAAGTTACATGTTTTTGTTTTTCCAGGTGGCAATAACTGAAGCAATTGAAGTTCTAGTCCTTTCGTTAGAGAAATTTAGTCAAAAGGTTCACATAGATGCTAATGATTTTGCACATATGAAAAAGTTGCGGATCCTGAAAATCTATCAAGAGGAAAAAGTATATGAGCAGAAACTTAAATTGAAGGGCCACAATGTGATCTTCTCAGGAAATTTTAATTATTTGTCCAATGAGCTAAGCTTGTTTTATTGGCATGGATATCCTTTTAAGTATTTACCTTCAAATTTCTATCCTGAGAACATTATGGCCATTGACCTGTGTTACAACAACGTAAAAGATTTTTGGACAGCACCTAAGGTATTTCCTTGTACACACGTGTTTTCCTATTTGGTACCTAATGATCCGAGAACTTATCTTCTTTTTTTCTATCGATGTCAGTGCTTTAGAAGGTTGAAAGTAATGAAGTTAAGGTACTGTTGTAACCTAATAACCACCCCTGACTTCACAGAGATTACAAATCTTGAAGAGCTAAGTCTTGAAGGTTGTGTGAATTTAATTAGTGTTCATCCCTCAATTAGAAAGCTTAAGAGGCTTGTTGTGTTAAATCTGAGAGACTGCAAACGGCTTCAGAGTTTTCCATGTAGAGTGGAAATGGATGCTCTTCAAGTTTTGAATCTAACGGGGTGCCTAAAAGTCGACCAACTCTCTCAAGCATTGGGTCAGATCAAAAGCATAACAGAGCTTCATGTTGACAGAATTGCCATTACACAACTTCCTTCTTTTGTATCCTCTTTAATAAACCTTGAATCATTGTCATTCGGTGGCCAAGGGAGGATTCAACCTAGATGATGGACTTCAATCACCGGTCCTTTTGGTTTACTAAGTAAACAACAACATCATCAGAGATCACTTTCATTGGCAGGTTTACATATGTTAAAGTATCTTAATTTAAGCTACTGCAATTTATTAGAAGTGTCTGAGAGCATTGGAGGCTTATCATGTCTAGTGGAACTACACTTGGAAGGGAACAATTTTACTAGCTTGCCTGGAAGTTTGAGTCAACTTTCTAGTCTTAAATGGCTTAATGTTGATGGTTGCAAGAAGCTGGAAGTGTTGCCCGAACTTCCACCTAGCCTTATGGGTATTCATGCATCTGATTGCACCTCCTTAAGAGAAGTGTCGGGATCATCTAAAGACCCATTCAGGTTTAGGAACAATCATTTCAGAAATTGTCCAAACCTGTTTAAGAATGCTACCATTGATAGCGAGGGGTCTATCTCGAATATGCAGTGTCTTGACTCATCTATAACTTCCGAATGCTTTATTCACCAACTTCCTGCTTTCCTTGGGTATTTGGGTTTCTGGACTAACACATATGAATTCTTCTTGCAAGACAGTGCCTATTCTTCTTTAGATATAGTATATATAACACCCTGTGTTTTCAAGTCTTTGACGACGTCAATAAATGTACTATTCATTTTTAGTATTGTACGCGTTTGCACATTCAAATTTATTAAACAAAATGAATAACTTTCGTTATTATTTTCAAACGATCGTTATTTTTATTATTGCATCGTTAGTCCTTTAATATACTATATTTATTTCTAGATCTGACCGTCCAAAACGTCCCACTATATCCATTTTCATTCCACGACTCCGGGTTCTAAAGAATTTTAATTGCGAAAACAACGTTCGGACAAAAACCTTTAGTTTTAAGGAAAACCGAGAACCTGAAACTCACCAGAAAATGACCAAAAATTGCCCTTACGGGATCGGCTGAAACTTTTATATTTTAATAAATCCAGAAATTTGAAACTTTCGGTGTTGAACCCCTATCATGTGCGATTTTAAAGACTAACAAACCTCGTGCAAAGTAAAATGCCATTCCGAACAACTTCATGTTGCTCCGGAAAGGCTATAACGGACCTCGACAGTACTCAAAATCGGACGTTTTCAAATCTGCAAAGTTTTATTACTTTTTTAATACAACATATTTTTATACACGTTTTTCTACAGGATTATATCCACGGTTTGTACAACACATTTTTATAGACACGTTTTATACACATATTTTTATACACATATTTTTATACACGTTTTATACACACATTTTTATACACACGTTTTATACACATATTTTTATACACATATTTTTATACACGTTTTATACACACATTTTTATACACACGTTTTTATACACGTTTTTCTACATGCTTTTATCCACGATTTTATACATACATTTTTATACACGTTTTTAAAAACACATTTTATGCATTTTTTTTTTTTTTTTTTTTTTTTTAAAACGGTGGTAAAAATGTGTGTAAAAACGTGTATAAAAATATGTGTATAAAAATGTGTGTATAAAACCGTGTATAAAATCATGTAGAAAAACGTGTATAAAAATAGTGTATAAAAAATAATATAAGCTTGCCAGATTCGAAAACGTCCAGATTTGAGTACGTCAGTCCGTTATAGCCTTCCCGGCGAAACATGAAGTTGTTCTGTATGACATTTTACTTGCCACGATGTTGTTATCTTAAAATCGCATGATAGCGGGTCAAACCGAAAGTCAAATTTTACGTTTTATTAAAAATATAATAAGTTCCAAGCAGAAGCCCGAAGGCATTTGGTCATTTCTGTTGAGATACAGGTCTCGGTTAAACTAAAAAAGTTTGGTCCCGAAACGTTTGTTTCGCAGAAATTCTCTAGAACCGAGTCGTGGAAAAGTGATATAGAGGGTCGTTTTGGACGGGATCAGAGCTAGAAATAAATATAGTAATAAAGACTAACGATGCAATAATACAAATAACGATCGTTAGAAAATATAACCGAAAGTTATTCATTTTATTAAAAATTTGAATTCTCTTATAAATGCGTTTGTGTGTACCTTATAAGTTGACTAGGAACAGCAGTAAATTGGGATAAGTAAGTTAGTCATTTATGGCCTTTGCCCTTTTTTTAATATAGTATACTATGGGAATAGCATTCCAGAGTGGTTTACAAATAGAAGTATGGAAAATCATGTAAAGGTTGAATTACCATCAGACTGTGTTATGATAAGTTAGGGATATGGAACTTGTGTAGTTTTCAAGTGCAAAAAGCTTCTAACACGTTTGAACGTTACTCTGTAAAGAACTTTGACAAGCATCTCTAGACTCTAGAAATTACGTTCTAGATTTTCATTGAGTATTGTTTTGCGAATGAGGTGATAGGAATTCAAGATTCATATATGATATGGTTGCATTATAGGAAGTATACAAGGGAATGGAAGGAAGCAAAGAATTTTGTTACATTTTGTTTCAAAGAGAATAATGAAGATGTTGAGGTGAAGGAGTGTGGTGCAAGACTGATTTGTGATGGAGATTTACAACAAGACGTCACAAACTTGAGCATGTTCCAAGACCTCCCAACTCTATCACAACATGGTGGGGCTATAGACTTGTCTCTGACTTCTAAAGTTCAGTACACACAATAAGAAAAAATAAAATTCAATACACACAATAACAAAAAGTGGCAAGTATGATGCATTTTCAAGCAATTAACCCTAGATTTTAATGTCAATAGTTTTGATCTTAACAAGTTTGATTTGTTAATCGTGAATGTTAAATTTTAGTTTTTTGCTGATAAATTGAAGTTAAAAATAATGAAAATGATATACTTTTTCTGTAGTAGACACCCACAGGTGTTTTCACCTGCAATCATCAGAGTCAATGATATTTTGGTTACCACTTACAAGCAAAAATCAATCTATCACAATAGCAAATTGCTCTGAGACCACATGGTGCCATTAAAACCATAACTTTTTAAAACTGGTTGATTCTTTTAAGAAAACTTAGTAATAAGGCGTGTATATCTTGTGTAGGGGCATAGGTGCAGTAGTATATAGAGTACCCGAGCTCAAAGATGACCAAATTCTAAAAATAAGCCTCGGAAGTTTAGACAGTGAAGATACAACAACTATATCACAGGTTTTGGTTTGCCGTTCACTTTTCATCTGTCAACCATCTCATTTCTTGAACGTTTACATAATCCTTTTTAATCGTTACAGAAATATGGAGGTGGTGGACATCGAAATCCAAGCTCGTTCATGTTGAGCTGCGTTGAGTTCTAGAAATGGAAGGTAGCTTGAACCAATAGTTTTCCGTTTGCAAAGCAGAAACCATTGCTAGCAAGTATGTATTAACCGGGATATTTTCATGGTCGTGGGGTTTGGTAGTTTGGTTTGTCAAGGTGCTTTGATGAAGGTACGTAGAACATTGTAGCGTATGTAGAACAAAAGTCTAAGTTGTGTAACTTAGATTCAGATGGCAATTTCAACTCATATACTTATAGATGGGTCAATTTGGTTTGTGTTTTATAAGTTTATCTCAAATGATTAAATAAATAAATTAGCTAACAGGGGCAAGGGTCAAACGGGTGAAAGTCGCCTACGCAAACCCCTAAACCGTCTTAACTATTATAAGTTTTTGGACGTCATGCGGAAGACTTGATACAAGATATACCTTCTACATGCCATAGTACCAATGCAGACTCCATAATGTACCTAATATAGAACACAGCTGAGAAAAAACATTGCTAAAATGTCAACATAAAGTTGGTGAGTTCATAGTTTTGTATTGGGTATAGTGATTAACACAAGATTTATAACCAGAAGCATGAAATATAGTAAGCCTATAATCCACAAAAGAAAAAAGTAATCTACTATTCTAAGCTCATACACCGGAACATAACATGATTTATCATAGAATAAGCCCGTAGCAGATTTTTCAAGCCCACAACATCCGTAACGGACTCAAAGGAAACTGTGTTTTGCTGACTAATGTCACTCCAAGATGAATAGGGATTTCAATCCCGATAGATCTATCCATAACATTCGCGCTTCGCTTAACCATCTAATTGGTCATGCAATTGACGTTCAATATAAATTGGGCAACAAGCAAGTGGGTTGAATAGGACTTAGACCCAATAGTAAAATCGTAATGTACTTGTTTTCAAATGTTAAAATAACAATGTTCGTCACCCCAAAAATGATTTAAAACAGTACAGTAGTCGAATGAATCTCACTTTGTCGTTAGGTCCGCATAAACTGATAATGGGTTCAATGCACTAAACAATAGACTCAGTCTTTCGCCCCCGCAAAACAAAAAACAACCCTAAGTAATTATGACAGAGTCCCTGATTTTATATTCTAAAATCCTTAATGTATGAAGTGTTTATATGCAAATGGGTCGTCAAGACACTTGTCGTTATCGTTTTTACAGTTTAATCAAAATGTGGTATTAACCGTTGGCGTCTAGGGAAAGATACACGACTCTACACTTATACATAACTTGCTACAATCATGCGATTTACATCTTAGGAAAAACAAAATACAAGTATTAGTTGTAAGTCACTAAACTATACATGACCTATCACGGTCTATTATTGTCGTCAACAATTCGTAAGTTATACATCTCATCCGTTCGACTCTTTCGAATATGATTAAATAAAAACTATTTATTTACCGCTAATACCATTAAGTTTCCATATTATCACATGTACTCAGCCCCACTTCTTAAAGTAGTCCCCCCACCCCCTCTACCGAATATTTAACATTTTCAGTTTCCACCTTACTCTATAACTTATTTATAACCCGAATAAACTTTTAAATCTTTTTTCAGCATCAAAGAGAACTATATTAAAAAAGTATACCGCGTAAGGATTCATTTATTACGTTTTTAAAAATTAATTTTGTCGTTATTTTTTTTAATTCACCGAAAATCGTTGTTTTTATAGTTTTCTATCTTTTGATTAAATCCCGTTTCATTAGCGAGTTTACCCATTTCGTTTGAGTCTTGACACGGTAACGACCACTAAGACTCGAGACACCAGGTTGTCTATACTTCCTCACGTCTACTATTTGCAAACTAAATTTACATGCGGGTTTCCTTTTAAAATAACACATGTATCATTTCTTTATAAAATAACCCCACATGCTACTTAACCCCGTTCCTTTTCGATTTTATGTCAGCCCCACCTGGTTTTTTTACCACCACTGTTGTGGTGGCTTTTTCGTGTCACCCATGCACTCCTTGAATATTTATGTCTATTTTTTTCTTCCTCCCTTTCACATTGTAACGTACGCATGGTATTATAAACTTTCCATAAACCCGCAGGTTTCTACTCCTATAAGTTAGTCACGGGATATGAGTCAGGTCGAAACTGAGTTTAGATGCAACCATCAAAAAATTTCAGCGGAGCAAATTGCCGCCAATGGCTCGTGGCCATGTTGTTCTTGATCAGCTCACGGTTAGGCGCGATGTCACTACCCAAGAAGTTTTACCACCATTCACGTGTAATCCCAATTGGTGAGCCAACTACGTACGAGTTTAAACAGGGCCGTCTCTTAAATACTGAATTTTTTTAGGGCCCTGTGCGAAATTACATAATGAAATCTTTCGAGAAGAAATATTAATATATGAAAAATGGCCATTTATAATGCAAATTAGTTAATCTAATGTTTAGACATGATAGTTAAGTAACAAAGTTTTGGGCCCCTAAAATCTTGTAGAGAGCCTGTGCGGGTCGCGCCACTCCCGCACACACCTCCAAAGCCGCCCTGAGTTTAAAGTTATTGACACAGTTCTCTGTTCATATTAGTTTACGCTTAAATATCGTATCAAAGAGCATGAAATGATGTCTATAATCCGTTTACTTGTACACGGTATTTTTATGCATGCTCGACCAAAACGTTTTGCATGCATACTATATTAGTCAACAGCGTGTGTTACCACGTCGTGTATCCGAACCACCAAGCCAAGGCTTTCGTCTAGCCATGTAAATAACATATAACTTAAACTAAAGGTACGAATTCCGAGGTCCACTTTTAGCGATGAGAAGGATGATGATGATACACGGAACCACTCTTGGTTCCACACAAATTATAGAAAAACCCCTTGTAGACCCGACCTCCGCTTAGCGCTCCACCCCAACATATTCTCACTCGAATCGTATTGTTTAACTATTGTTTTCAATATTTAGTGGTGTTTAAAAAGAGTGCTGCAAACTTCCTCATTATACACCCCGTTTTCACTATAAGCTAAAGTTCTACTGAAACTTTTCATTTGCATAGATACATAATTATTTGATATATACTATTAGGAATCTAGTCCATGAGTATGTTTAGTAAAAACTATTGTTTATTGTCACTCATTAGACCCTATTTAAAATGCGTTGCTATCTTTGACTTCAATTGTAATTGATCAGGTATTGGCAATGAATGAATAAAGTCCAAGTGATGAGACGTACCCATTCATGTGGGTTTTGATAAAGAAGATGAAAAAACTAGTAGGGTTGTGTGTGTAAGTTGAATTATGATGTTTTTTAACATTATCATTATTTGTTGTATATGTATGAAGAATATATGATCCTTTGAATTCAATTAAAGTTTCATGGTTATTAAATTGGTGTCTGTTGTTTATAAAGTGGAATACCAAGTAAAATGCCGAGGATTTTAAAAAAAAAAAATACACCCAAAAAGAGGAAAACCACCAACAACAATGTGTAATAAGTAATGGTTTTTAATCGTTACACGTTCGAAAATATCCTTTTAGACACAAAGTAATATGGAATATTCGCGTCTAATTAGACTTTTTTCAGGCAGGAGGTAATGCATGAACAGAAAAAGAAGTGACTTCTTGGTTGAATTAACGATAAATTTGCAAATTTCACTACATTATTGTTCTTAATAAAGAAAATCGAAGTGCAGGGTGCCAATATTGCCACATATCCACATAAGTTGCAATATCTATTCGGGTATCATATAAAACCCGTTTGGATTAAGTTAATAAATGAAGTGTAAATAGGTGAAATGTGGTAAAGCATTCTCTAAACTTGTGAATGAAAAATTAAACAGGGTTGTAATGAATTTAAAAAAAAAACCAGGTTTGGGTTTTAAAGCAATGAAAGGTTGATTGATAATTGAGAATGTATTAGTTACGAGTATAATTTTTTGTAGCTAATTGGCTACAATTTTGTGCTACAAATCGTGGGTACCTGAGTCATTTTGTGGGTCATTGAGTGCTTCTTGTTGGTCCTCAATCAGAGTCTATGTATTTGGATGAAGGATTGGTAGCCAGTTGAGTTTCAAATTCGAAGCAATATCCCTTTGATAATTATGTTATGTTAAATTATTGCTATTACTTACTAAGCGAAAACTTATGTTTTAGTGGTTAAATGTTTTAGTGAAAGTTACTCGTCCTTGTTAGTTATTAGTTGGCGGATAATACTCTTGGAACCATGTTAGATCAAGTTAAATCCCAAGTTTTTGATTAAGTAGTGGTTATATCGTAATGTCTAATGTTTTCGATGTCTTAAGATATTTTCTAGTGTGTTAAGTATTTTTTGGTTAATTTGTGTTTTTTTTAGTTTATGAAATATGGAAGGGTGTTTGGGTTAACACCCATGTTTTGTAAAATAGAGCTTCCGCGAGTTTAAATTATAAATTATGTGCTTAGACACGATATTTATTTATGATGTATGCAATATTTTTCTAAAGTTTGAAGAATTATCAAGTTTATGGTGTTTACCATAAAATTGTGGAAGCTCAGGACAAACCTGAATTTTCCGGTGGGAATTGTAATGTTTTCGTAGAAAAACAAATTGGTCAAACCAGTTTCTGCCGGGATTTTTTCCGGTTTTATTCAACGGAAATTGGCACGTTTAATGAATTACAAAAGTAAAAAAAAAATTAGGTGTTCACCTGGTCTCGATCCTAGCTTCATCTTCATTCTTATCTCTTCTGTATATTAAATATGTTCCACTCTTATTATACCTAGCACATGTATCTCAAAATCAGTTTATTATCGAGTACGCTTCATCTACACAAAAAATTTAAAAAATTTTTCTTCACAAAATGACATATCACCAATAAAAATCATTTTTATTATTTAATTTTTTTACTTTTTAAATTCAAATCTTCTTATGTCAAATATTTTATAAAAAAATTTGTGGATGCCACTATTAATCAAGGGTCAATTGTTGATATTGGACTTCACATGGGTATTTTTGGGCCTGGTCCATGAAACTCTTCACATGCGTTACTAAAAAACCCTAGGAACTAGAATCATATATATATCTCATGCATATTTTCTTCTTTTCATTGTTTTCACCATTGTCAGTTGTCACTAAAACCCTAAAAGAAACAACATGTCTGATAACATCTCGTTTAACATCCAAACAAAAATCATCAAAAGGGTCTCTGATGTTAAGTCATTGCTTCGATTGAGGTCCGTTTCGAAACAGTGGAAGTCTTTCATTGACAGCCCTCAGTTTATTGCTGGTTATGGCGCCCGCAAAACCCAGCCGCATACTTTGCTTTTAAGGTACCAAGAAAAATTTCAGGTAAAATATCTATCTGTTAATAATGATACTTTGACCCAACAACAAGACCTTGTTCCAAATGCCTCTACCCTCATGAAACATTTACGTGAGTTAGAAGTAATTGGTTACTCTCGCGGTTTGTTGTGTTTGTATGGAACATGCACATGGAGTATGTTTGTTCTGTGGAACCCTTCAATAAGAAGATCTGTTGGTATTGTTCATGGTATTTTTGGTTTCGCGGTTTGTCCCGTCACTAATGAGCCTACCATTGTCAAGTATTCATACCCTTGGATAGTTGAAGTTTATACCTTGAGCTCCAAGAGATGGACGGTCATTCAGTGTAGCAAGCCTTGTAAATCAATTCAATTTCATGAACGGTCTCATGGACGGTCGCAGGTTGTTATAGGTAGCTGTATTTATCGGGTTTCTTATGAGACAATTCTTCTTCAATATGGTTATTATACTCATCAATATATGATTGTGTCATTTGATTTGAATGCCAAAGAATTCAAAGCCATAGAATTTCCAGATACGATAACAAACCAGTCTGCTATGCCTGCACGTCTTTTCATATCTAAGCTAAGGGAGTCTCTTGTTCTGTGTCTACCCAATAGACAGGTCGGAGTATGGAAGATGGAGCATGATTGTTCTTTTACAAAGCTATTCACATTTAACACACCTGAAAGAGCAATAACTAAAATATTGGGATTTAGGAAGAATTATGAACTTGTATTGGAAATTCAGCAGTTTGGGACTTCTGATTCAACAGTAGAAGTTTACGAACCGTGGTCTAGAAACGTCATTAAATCTCCTATTTGTGGACAACGTAATTCATTCTTCATTACTTCTTACAAGGAAACGCTACTTCTACTTGATCACTTGGATTCTAGTGTATATTATGATGATTGCAAGGTTCTGGTTTTACAAAGTGATATGTTGTCTCATCACGGAGTCACTCCTTTGTAGTTAAGGTGTGGAAAAATTACCATTTGTTTTTCATAACTCTTTTAATTTAGAAAACTAATGTTATGCTTGCTATCATTTTGAGGGTGTAGATTCATCAATATTTCAAACTCAAATCATTATTATCATGGTTTATGTTTTTCTAGTTGGTATATGTGACAAGGATTCGTAAGAAAAGGATAACCTAGGACTAAAACCTAGCGGCGATGAGCACTTGGCCAACCAAGTTGCTGGATCGTCGGGCGCTTCTCGGCCAACCGAGTAGTTTTTTAAGAATTGAATAAAGAATTTCTCTCGAAACAGTTTTGTTTCTTGTTCATTCGGTTGGCCGGAGAACAACGCCGTCGATTGTTACTTGGTTGGCCAAAAACGATTGCCGCTAGGGTTACGCCTAGGTTTATCCTTTTTACCCACTCGTATACGAATCCGTATCAGTGTGAATTACTCCTAAAGATTTAGATATGTGAGGATTAGTATTCCTAGAAGCATGAGGCAACTGTGGTGTTCTAGTTTGTGTTGTGGTGGAGGCAATTCTATACATTCCTAGATAACGGGGAGTCGATGTCGTTAGTCTTTTTTTGTCACTGTTCTTACCCGTTTGGTCCCTCGAGCCCCGTTATACGTAATGGGTGTTAGTTTGACTTTTCAACGAT
>BQNB010011974.1:0-23602 GCA_026074375.1 Tanacetum coccineum
AAGGCCCATGGAAAGCCCGTTAAGGCCCATGGCCGGCCATGTATGTAGTTTATATACCCTCTCCATGCCTTGGAGAGGGTGGTTGGTTGTTTCATTTCTTATTTTACACACATAATATTATTATCTTCCATTCCATGTTACTTTCTCTCTCTAGAAACTTTCCAACCCACTTCTCTTGCTAGTTCTTGTATAATATCAAAGATTACTAGTATTCTTCAATTCTGTTTCAAAACTTTAACTTGTTCCTTATATCTTTCAAGCTCAGCAGTTAAGGTATCATTGACACTCTTATTTTCTAGATTAGTCTTGGTACAATTAGCTACTTGAGTTTTAAGCTGTTCAATCACAGATAATATCAAATCATCTTGTTGTGCAGAGGAGTTAGACTTCTGAACAGTTGCTTGTTGTGATTCAATCACATACTGAGAATAAGGAATGATATTGCTATCACTGGTTATTTCAGTCTCTGAATGATTCACAACATTCGACTGTTGAGAAGACGGCATCACCTGCACAGCTTGATTTACCACATTATTATTCATATTATCATGATTGTGTACCTCAGCAAGAGCATCTGAACCATAATGAGATAAATTCGCCATGAGAGCAACTTTGGCAGAGTTGAGTTCGTCACAATCAGAGTCATATGCATCCAAATCATCAGCTTGATAAGCAGCATTGTGAGTAATGACAGTCTGTGTGCTTTGACCTTCAGGAATATCTGGATCTGCCAAAAAAGCTAGTTTCTCCTCATTTAGAATTTGACCATGTTCTTGAGCTTGTACCAGCAACACTTTCTCCTTAAACCACGAATCATCCCTTTTTCTCTTTGGTTTGGTGCACTGTCTGGACATGTGACCTTCCCCTTTGCAGTTGTAGCAAATAACTGTCCTCTGTTTTCCAGAATTGCTTCCACTTGCTCCTGGATTGCAAGTCCTTGAAGTACCCGCAACAAAAGAAGTTTGTCTCCCCTGAATTGGTTGTAGTGTCACTCTTCCATTATTGATGGTAGCTTGTTGCCTAGGGCTAGACGAGTTTCTCAGCTAATTATTGGTAGTAAGATAACGAGAGGTGACAACTGCAGTAAAAAACGACATCATGCGATTGATGGCATCAATGAGATCATCACCTTTCTGGAACACTAGAACAATTAGACCAGAGTCTTGTTGGGAAAATTTTGATTGTTGGTTAATTTGGGGAGGATATTCCAATTGAGGGATGCATGATGATGAAGAATAAACGTTGTGGTGAATTGATGATTGAAAATCATTGGATGGATAAGTTACTGAAAGAGGTGTTGATGATTGATGAGTTGAGTATTGTTGAGACCGATAAGGTGAATGATTCGTTCAATAGTATATATATAATATAGGCAAACAATCAACCAAATACCCTTAGCTAAGGATTGGTTAAGAATTCACAAAATAAAATATATATGTAACCGGAAGTTTGATTTCCCGGGTCGTTAAGTCCCAACGAGGTGTGCAATTGAAAGTCGAATGACGAATTGATAATCGATGTTTGAATGGAACGAGGTTATGATTGGTTTTTCTATCACTACAATTAAAAATGCAAAAACGATCAAGGTAAACCTAAAAATGATAACAGAAAAGTTATTTAAACCTAAAAACGAGAACGGAACTTTAAAAACGCGAGCTAAAAACCTAAATTTTCAAATTTTAATCCTAAAATTTATTTTTTACTTTTAATATGCTCTAAATGACTAAAAAGAAAGATTAAAAAAACTAGATTAAAAACGGGGGTGATTTGAGCTAAAAACGCGAAGAAACGAAAACGAGAACGAATCCCGTTCTTTTAAAAAACAAACTTTTCCAAAAATGACCCTACGAAAACATTTATATTTTTCCTAGATACTATATGAAAAAATAAAATTTTTAAAAAAAGATTTATATTTTTTTGATTATTATTTTATTTTTTATGAATTATTTAAGTTTTTAATCTAAATAAATTATAAAAAATACTAAACGATTTTATAAAAATCTATAAAAATTACAGAAAATAGCTTAAGTTATAAAGAATCTATGAAAAATAAATGGGACGAACCAGCTTATTTCAATAAGCTGGAAATAAGCCAAAAGGGCTTATGAGGCAAACGGGCTAAAAAGCCTTTATATTTATTGTTTGTGCAAGTTACAACATGTGAAAGACCCAAGGGCAGATGGTTGTGTGCGTGGTGTGTAAAGTGTTGGTTGAGGGTGGTAGAGGTCCCGAGTTCGAGCCTTGGCTCACTTGGGGCTTCCTACTTTCCCAACGTTTTTGTTTTTGCCAATTTTTTCACAAAAGTCTTAAGGGCTTATAAATAAGCACTTTTAATAAAAACACTTTATTTTTTAACCACAATTAAGCCCTTAAATAAGCCCTCAAAGCTGATAGAACACTTAAAAGGCTATGTCTAAAAAAAAGCTGAACTGAATGGCTTTTTAAGGACTATTAAACTACTAAAAAAAGTCAAATAAGCTAGGACAAAGCACTATTTTCTACACCCTAAAAGCACAAGGGAACAAAAATGAGCACTTAGAATAAGCCACATAAGCCATAAATTGGCTTAAAACTCTTAGTAGTACTAACTTTTGAGTTAGTACTGTTTGATAGACACTTAAGCTGCTAGGCTTATAAAAAAGCTAATAAGAAAAATGCAGAAGCTAATAAGCAAATAAAAAGACTTAAGTACACCTAATAAGCACTTTGGAACAAATAGAAAACAAGAAATACAACAGATAATTACAAATAAGCAAATTCAGCACCAGGGTAAAATGCTATCCAAACAACCTATGTGGGGATATTTGGGCTTAAGAATAAGCACTAAAAAAGATTCTGATGGCTAAGGGGCTTATAGGCCCTTGAAGATTGGCCTATGGGCTTTTAAGAACAGCAAACTCAAAGGAGTTTGAATTACGAATAAGCCTAGAAATGAGCTTATGAAAAAGCTTAACACACTCAATGCATACTGAGTGTGTTTTGCTTAAAAGGCAAAAGCCTATATGCAGGCTTCTTTTTCAGCAAGTAAAAACAAAGACAAATTTAAAATAAGCTGAGACAGATGACATATGAAACAAAATGAGTTTATACACAAAAAATTTAATTCTTAAAAACAATTTTAACTGGCTTAATTTTTTAGATTGAAAACTAGACTTTTTGATAGTTAAAATAGATTTTGACAGATTGACTAAAAACACAATTGACCAAAGATCACTCCAACTTCTATGTTCTACTGCATTTTGAGACTAACAACAACACAAAACAAGAGCTTAAAAGCTAAATCCTAAGCCTTAATCAAATAAGCCATGCCAACCTGCTATGGAATCACAGATTTAAACCATGGTTACCTACAACGTTTAAAATGAAATTTAAACAATTACAACCTTTTGAAAATAGTTAAACACTCTTAATTTTGCTAATCAAAACTGACTTGGTGACCCAACCCAATGAAACTCCCATTTTGACCCATCTTGGCCTTGTGCCAAACACCCCTTTTAGAAAATGAAAACCCTTTTAAGACTATTTTAAAGAGATTTAAGCTAGGGTTCTTAAAAACAGATGATCAAATGAACATATTAAGCTTTCATGAGAAATTATCAACAGAAATTAAGCACTTAAATAAGCTGAATAAGCAAATGTCAGATTTCACTAAAGTTGGCAGATTTAAAGAACAAAAATGAACAAGTGATATAAAAGCATAAACTAAGACTAATTAAGCATAATTAACACTAATAAGCAAGAAAATACAGAAATAAGCAAGAATAAGCACTGCTACAGTAAATCGGCTAGAATTTGAAAAAAAAAGTCTTACAACACCCTTGCTCTAAACAGGGCAGATTAAGCAATCTACAAGCTCTAGCTTGTCAAAAGACAAGCTAGTAGGTCTATAAGCTCTTCCATTATAAGCTTATCTTCCATAACTTAGCTGTGGTAATTGAGGGGAGAGCTTATTTTTGTGATTTCTTAGAATTCTTAACACATTTTTTAAGGTTTTCTGAAAACAAGTTATACAAGTTAACAATGAGCTTAAATGAGCTTAAACAAGGCTTTTAGAACATGAAACTTAAAGACAAGCTTTTAACTTAAAATACCTCAAACTTTGATTACTTAGAAAAACATTACAATACTGAAAATTAAAAGGTTTAAAGTAAATAAAACTGAAAGAAACTTGAAAATTAGATGATTGAAAAGTAAAATGAGTGATGCCTTTGAAGGCTTACAATACGTCCTATTTATACTAAGCTAGAGAGCATTCTAGGTCTTCTCTTCATCTCTTTCTTGTGCTTTCTTTGTGAGAGAGAACTGAGTTGTGCTTGTTTTGTGAGAGGCTTAAAGCTTCAATCTTGGCCATTGATATCCCTTGTGCTTCTTTGATTAAATTGCCGACGTTGGATTAGCTTGAAAAGAGTGAGATTGCCAACATGGTAAGGTAACATGTGACTAGGGTTTTAGTGGAGAGGGGGTGAGGGTTTTACCCATTGAAGGTTTTAGGAGTTGCAGGGTAAAGGGGAGGAAGGAGACCCGTGAGTGGTCTTGGGTTATTTTGGCAGGAAAAGTTGTTTGGGAGATATCAGGGTGAAGTTTGGTGTGATGGCAATATTGGCCCCTCAAAGATATATGTCCCTTTTCACCCTTAGTCCTTGTGGTGTAAAGCTTTTAGGGAATTGGCATAAATCACCCCTCATTGTTATAAGAGTTGTTACACCGTAATCCTTTCTGTTGTGGTATAAACTTTGTTTGACTTGAGCAGAAATACCCCTCCAAGTTATAAGAGTTTATTGCAAAGATAAGTCTTATAAGATAATATAACTTTTATGGATGGCAATTTTGGCCCTTGAAGTTATAACTATCATCTTTGCACTTTAAGTCCTTGTAATTCAAGTTTGATGACTTGACAACTTTAGTCCCTGGAGTTGTATTTTCTTTGACTTTGACTTTGCTTTGACTTTCACTTCTTTTCACGCTCTTTTCATTCTCGTGCTCGGTTTTGTCGTTTTTAGCTTTGTTTTTGTCCTTTTCTTGAATATCCGTTTCCTGCACAATACAAATGCAAAACATACAAATACAATGTATTTTTGGTACGTTTTTAGTCATTTAAGTCCGTTTTTAATGGAAAATGGTATGTGTAATTAAGCACATACCAAAATCCCCCATACTAAGATATTGCCGTGTCCTCACGCAATGTTATGAAGTAAACATTTGAGAAAACCAAGAATCTCAATCCCCCTCGACTAATAACCTCGAAAAGTAGCTAAGTGTTCGTCAAGGGGAACTAAGGAATCAATAGCTTCGACAAGTCCCGTTTTCACCATTTTTATATTTACACTAACTATCCCTAATTTTTTTGGATTTTTCCTTTTTCTTTTCTCAACTAACTAACATGTTTGACTTCCTTTATTTTATCAACACTGGGATCATAGAATGAGAAGCGCCCATAGAATAATCTATGGATGTCCTGACGGATAAATTCATCGTCCCCGATTTTTCACTAGTCCCAAGCTAAGCGTAAAAACGAAATCACCGCTAAGTACAAGTAAAGATGCTAACACTACTTATAACTATGACTTGTTAAACTTACGCTCCCATACAATTATTCAATTATGTGATTTGTTCTTAATTTTTAAGTAAATTTTTAGAGTCGACAGTTAGAAAGTAGTATAGTTTATGCACATAACGATATTTCTAAAGAAAATCTAGGTAAAATACTAATCATCCACCAACCATCCAAATCTCGATAGATTCTCCAGCCGAGTTCGACTTAAGGTTATCAGGTTTGAGACCGCCACAGGAGAATGTTACACATGCAATAGCAGATACTCAACCCTTTTAGGCCAATTCTAGATTTACCGCTAAATAAACAATACTACCAAAAGCACGCAAACATCAAAAATAAAAAATGATCTCATTGGTGCGATTATTCCACTAAAATAATCTTACCAATGGCAACCCACTATACTTTTTAAGTCATAGAGCAGAGTTATTCTTTAGTTCAAAATTATACTTGAGTTTAGAAAAAGAAATCTTAACCATTAAAATTTCCTTATTAGTCATTTATTGCTATAATCTACAATAATACCACCATTTACATGACTACAACATCGCCAACTAGCATCCCGACCAAGAGATGTAGTGACTTAGTCTGACGACGGCCCCCCGCCTTATATGAAGACTTCAACATCGGCCACGCCTCCGACAAGATGAAGTAAACTGACGGAGAATTCTTATTGATAATACTTAAGAATGCACTTTGGAATTTATTATCTCACTATGGGCTTTGTTTTGAAGACTGCAACATCGGTTGTGAGCCGGCAAGATGCAGTAAACCTTTATCAGCCCACAGTTTATATTTTTCGTCATTCATTTTTTATTTTTTCATTTTTTTTATTTTTTTTATTTTTTTATTTTTTTATTTTTTACATATTTTCCGTAATAGAGAAAATTTCGTTTTAGAAACTCAAGTATAAAGATGAAATAAGATGAATATTTTCGTTTCCGAAAGAGCTTCTTTTTAGAAAATGTTGGTTTAAAGTTAAAGCAAAGTTAAGCACGTTTATTAAGTCAGGTAAGAGCGTTCGGAGGAGAAAAAGCACAAGTTACACTTATACAGCTTTTAAATTACCAAAATAATCCGTGTTTAGCATCCAACTATGTAAATAGCACTATCATTTCTTGTTCTATCGCAAATTAAAAATCCCTAATAAAAGGATCCCGCGAATGCTTAAGCCTAAAAAAATTTCATTTGTTAACATGTTAAGGGACAAAGCAAGGGCTCACATGCTCGATCCGTGTCAAAATTTATTTCAACTACCCATTAGGAAAGTCCAAAATTGAGACAAAACACTATTTTATATTTTGAAAATTTTTATAATTAATCATTTTCTAGTATTTTTTGCAAAATTTTGTGGTAAAAACGGATTATTACGTGACAACTCGTTGACTGCAGGCAAAATCAAATCAAAAGATACCCCCCCCCCCCCAAACAGAACTAAACATCGTCCACGATGTTTTAAAGGGGGTACCTACGTAAATCTAAGGCCGTTTATTAAGTGTGCCAAAAGATAAAACGTTAGTCGATTAGATTTGGATATTGGATTCCCAAATGAAGCTGAGGATGTGAAGCTCTTGTGATCGGAGGACAAAAACCGTGAGCACGAGAGGCTTCAAAATCCGGGACATCCTGGACAAATAAACCACAAAAACACAAGCATACGAGAAATGGAAGAGGCACACCTCCTCAGACGCACACGTTAGAAGAAAATAGAAAAGATAGAAGATAAAGCATGGGTTGCCTCCCACGAAGCGCTTGTTTAAGGTCACTATGCTTGACCCGTCCCCGAATTCATTGGTCCATGGGGAAAGTCTGGAGATCCGGACTAACCAATTGTTTACGTCCCCCTCCAAGAGTAAGTGCTCAAAGCGGTACCATTTCACTTTGAAAATTGCCCCGGAGTTTTTGGATAACTCTACAGTAGCCAATATGGCGAAAGACTTGGGTTACAGTGAATGTCCACATCCATCGGGGGGGGGGTCTTAAGCTTGAGCCCCGAGAAAATCTTCAATCTAGAGTTAAAGAGGAGGACTTTGATCACCATGTTGAAAACGCGGTTTATGATCTTAGAGTCATGGGATTCTCTTTGTTTTTCTCTTTATAGATTCAAAGAGTTTCATAGGCATGATCATGAAGGTTCATTTAGCTCATTGAGTTGAACCTGCTGGGATCGCCCACGGTGACTAGGTTTAAAGTTTCATGCTTTAAAGCCCAATAGGGCTATTGTGCTCAGCACAATCGGTAGATCATGCCTTTCCGGACATTAGCTTTGTATGAGTACACCCGATGGGTTGTTTTGTAAGCTGCGGCGAAGGACACAAAGTGCGTCCATCTAGTTTTTTTCTGACCAAGAGGCACGTTTTCCCGCCTATGTTCCTTTAAGATTCTTTTTCAAGCCACGATTGGATACCTCAACATGCCCACTTGTTTGTGTGATACCGGTGGAAGACGATGAGTGGACTCCGTATTTGAGCATGACCTTTGCAAACTGGTCATTACAAAAATGGGTTCCGCGATCACTTATGATTGCACGAGGAGCACCGAATCTGGCGAAGAGAGATTTAAGGAATTTGCAAACAACTCGGCGGGCCGACATTAGGTGGGGAGCGCATTTGCTTCAACCCCATTTCGACAAGTAATTCGCGCGGCCCTGAGTATATATTTTTTCCCGTCGGTGAAGACGGAATTGCCACATGAAGTTAATGCCCTAAACGTCAAAGATTTCACAAACTTGGATGGAATTGTGAGCATCCTCATCACGTTGTGAAATTTTTCCTTGACCTGGCACGAGTCGGAAGTTTTTAACTAAACCGTGGGCCATTTGTAAATCATGGCCAAAAGAAACCCGGCATCAAAGACCTTTTTTTGCGGTTGAGATTTTGGCAACCATGATTCCCCCCCGTGGGTCCATTGTGGCAAGCTTCGAGGATGTCGAAAGCTTCCTTGCCATGCACACACTGGCCAGCATCACTTGATCCGCACATATTTTAAACAAGAAGGGGTCACTTGATTCGCACAAATCTTGAACAAATAGGGGTCGTCCCTAAAATAATTCTTAACATCTTTGAAAAATTTCTTCTTTTGTTGGGACGACATCCCTTTCACAACAAAATTCTCTGCATGGTAATTTACAAAGTCGACAAACCATGGGGTACTATCATCACCACGAAAGGTCACAATACCAAGTGTCTCGAGAGGAAATGTTTCATTTATTTCCTTGTTATCGAGCATACTTTGGTTGGGGTTCTCTAACCTAGACAAGTGGTCGGCCGCTAGATTCTTGCTCCTTTTTTATCACGGATAAAGGACTCAATTCTTGAGTAGTAGAATCCAAGGAAGCAATCTGTTTAGCATCTTGTTTAGCGTGAATATACTTAAGAGTCGAGTGGGTCCGTATACCACATATTGTTTTGACAGAAAAGATATAGCCAGAATTCTCGAAAGGGATACACTACGGCTAAAAGCTCTTTTTCCGTAGTAGTATAATGAGCTTGAGCGTTCTCTTTTTCCTTAGTAGTATAGTGTATCGGTTGAAAATGTTTGGTCTTATGTTGCCCCAAGACCGCACCTACCATAAAGTCACTAGCATCACACATAATCTCAAACGGTAGGTCCCAATCGGGGGCAACTAAAATTGGTGCTTCGGTCAATTTCTTCTTAAGGGCATTAAATGCCTCTACACATTCCTTGGAAAAGACAAATGGGGTTTCTTTCTCTAGAAGGTGGGTCATTGGTCGGGAGATTTTTGAGAAGTCTTGAATAAACATATGGTAAAATCCGACATGTCCTAAAAAACTTCTAACTCCTTTGACGGTTGTGGGATGAGGTAGTTTTGCTATTATATCAACTTTGGCCTTATCGACCTCAATCCCGGACTTAGAAATTTTATGGCCGAGGACGATGCCCTCTTTGACCATAAAATGGCACTTCTCCTAATTTAGAACAAGATTGGTGTCTTCGCACCTTTTAAGCATTTTGTCTAAATGGGAGAGGCATGAAGAGAAGGAGTCCACGAAGACTGAGAAATCATCCATGAAGACCTCCATTGTTTCCTCGATCATGTCATGGAAAATGGCCATCATGCACCTTTGGAACGTGCCTGAAGCATTACATAAGCCAAAAGGCATGCGTCAGTAGGCAAAAGTTCCATAAAGGCAAGTGAAGGTGGTCTTCTCTTGGTCCTTCGGGTCAATTGGTATTTGAAAGTAACCAGAGAAACCATCTAGAAAACAATAGTATTCGTTTCCCGCAAGTCTCTCAAGCATTTGGTCCATAAACGGTATGGAAAATGATCTTTACGGGTGGCATCATTTAACTTTCGGTAGTCAATGCATACACGCCATCCCGTAATCAATCGAGTAGGTATCAATTCATTGTCATCATTTTCAATCACGGTTATACCACATTTCTTGGGCACACAATGGAGGAGGCTAACTCATGGGCTATCGAAGATGGGATAAATTAATCCGGCTTCAAGAAGTTTGATAACTTCTTTCTTGATAACCTCATGAATTTTTAGGTTAACCCGTCTTTGATGTTGCACCGTGGGCTTAACATTATCTTCTATCAAAATCTTATGAGTACAAAACTTAGGATCTATTCCCTTAATATCCGACATCTTCCAAGTTATGGCACGCTTATGTGATCTAAGAACCATAAGAAGAGCGGTCTTGTCCTTGTCTTTTAAGTCTTTAGCGATTATGACGGGTAATTTATCGGTACCCTCCAAAAATACGTACTCAAGATGAAGAGGTAAGTATTTGAGCTCAAGCTCGGGGAGTTCATCACTAAAAGGTTCAACGGTCTTAAGTTCCTCAAATTTTTGTTCTTCCAGAGGGAGGGTGGAAGTTAGGTCAGAATTAAGCAATCTTTCAAGGGTGAGAAGGTCTTCTTTTGGATCGAAGTCGGCATCATCAATTCCCGGTGGAATTGATTCGCTAGTAAGACAAGCTTCGATTTCTTCCAAAATGAAGTCACCTCCCTCAAAAGGAGTGAGAGAGGTGGGAGAAGTAGAAAGGATTGGTTCCAAAGTTGGGGTGGGATTGCCACTCTTGGAAATGTTCGAAAATCCAAGTACTTCTTGAGCAAACTCCTCACAAGCTACATCGATAACATCGACTCGGTTAACCGATTCAATAGTATTGTAGGAGAATGTCTTAGTATCACCAACTTTGAATGTTATGGATTGGTCATCATGTCGAAGGGTCATTTGTTCACCGTGAACATCAATCAAAGCTCGTTCCGTCCTCAAGAAAGGTCTCCCGAGAATCAAAGGAACCCGAGGATCGGCAATATAATCAACGACTACGAAGTCGGCCAGAAAGAGAAATGTTCCAACTTTTACGAAAACATCCTCGGCGATGCTGGTTGGAGTAGAAATCGTTCGGTCGGCAAGTTCAAGTATCATTCGGGTCTTGGTCAAATTAGGGAGATTTAGCTTTTCCTATACGGAAAGAGGCATTAGGTTGATGCTTGCACCGAGATTGGCCAAGGCTAAGTATTCATCTATCTCCAAAAAATCACATGGTATGAGAAATCTACCGGGGTCTCCAAGTTTTTCGGGAAACTTTTTGAGGATAACCGCCGAGCAATTCTCATTCACCGGTGTTTTGATTAAGTCAATTATCTTATCTTTGTTATTGAGAAGCTTTCTAAACATTGGTGCAAACTTGGGCATGTGTAGGAGAGCATCCGCGAAACTAAGCTCGAAATGGAGATTCCTAAACATTTCCACAAATTTCAAAGTTAAAAGATCGTCTTTTTCACGGAGCTTCTCCTTGTTAATCCTTGAAGGATAAGGTATGGTCGGTTTAGTCTTTGGAGCAACAACGGGCTCATCAATTTGGGTTTGGACCTTCGGAGATTGGATGTCTTCGGTTCTTGGGTGCACCGTATCCTTTGTCACCTCGGGTTCGTGTTCCACCACCTTAGGAAGAGAAGAAGGCGGAGGTGGAACTTGAGGCCCATCATAAGAAACTCCACTTCGGGTGGTGATGGCTTTCATATCACCTCTCGGGTTAGCAACGGTGTCGCTAGGAAGAGAACCCGAGCCCGAAGTAGAGGCGGAATTGGTATTCATGAATTTGGTAAGCATCTCTGTTAAATTGGTCAGTTGGTTTTGCATGTTTTGGTTTTGGTCTTGCATATTTTTCATAACCGCATCATTAGCCTTGATGTAGTTTTGAAAGTCATCCTTTGACACACCTTGTGTTTGAGGAGCCAGAGCTTGGTAAGCCGAGGGTTGATAAATTGGACCTTGGTTGTAATTATTTCCCCGGTTTTGATTGTAACGGTTTTGATTATTTCTTTGATTGTTTTGATTGTTTTGAGCGGGAGGAAAATCGAGAGGTCGAATTTGATTTGCAACCATCGGAGGACGGTAACCGGTATTTCCTTGGTTGTAGTTAACCGCGGCGGCCTGTGAAACGTATTCTTGAATATTGTCACGATAATTGTTGCCATCGGTGGCGGGATAATTACGGTAAGAATGAGCACCACCACAAGTTACACAACTTTCCTCGACCGCTTTTACGGTAGCAGGAGCTTGGGATTGATTTTTCTTATCGAGAAGCAAGGCTCTCACCATATCTTTAAGTTCGGCAACATCGGGTGAAACACCGGGGGTAGAAGAGCTCTCGTACCCACTTTGGCAACAATCACTTTTCTTCATGAATAATGAACTTTGGATTTGCTCTCGATGATGGCTAAGCAATCTCGATGCATTTTGTCCAAAAAATTACCACCCGCGGCGGAATTCAACAAATCTTGATCATTAGAGTTCAAAGCATTGTAGAAAGTATCGAGTTGATGTAATTTTGAGAAATCATGATGTGGGCATGCACGAAGGAGATCCTTGAATCGGTCCTATGCCTCACTAAAAGATTCATCAAAATGTTGTTGAAAATTGGTGATTTCATTTCAAAGGTTGGTTGTTTGGGAGGGAGGGAAGAATTGGTTGATAAATTTTGAAACAAGATCATCCCAAGTAAAAATTGATTGAGGGGGTTCTTTTTTGAGCCAAATCTGGGTGGCCCCCTCGAGGGAAAATGAAAAAAGCATAAGCTTAATCGACGTATTTGGAACGTTTAGG
The DNA here is from genome assembly GCA_026074375.1 of Tanacetum coccineum. Lineage (NCBI taxonomy): Eukaryota > Viridiplantae > Streptophyta > Magnoliopsida > Asterales > Asteraceae > Tanacetum > Tanacetum coccineum. The sequence goes on from BQNB010011974.1 coordinate 12,639, forward strand.
AACTTCAATGTAGAAGTGATCTTGTTGAAATATCGAATGTGAGCATGAGGATCTTCTTTATCAAGTTCGCAAAATGGTTTATTTTGCACAAGAGTGAGCAAACCATGTTTAAGCTCAAAGTTGTCCGCGGTGATCGCGGGAACAACGATTGCATCCTCGTAACCCTCGGTGGGTGCTTGGAGCAATTACGCCATAGTACGTTGATCGGCCATCGTAACTAAGGGAGGAGCTTGATTTTTAATAGGTTCTTCAAGATTAAATGGTTTAATATTCGGTGGGACTTTTTGTTGAGGACGGTTATGGGTTTGAGAACGAGTGCGCATGCACTAATTATGAATAAAACACAATAGTTTTGGTAATCGGAAGTTAAAAGTCCACGGTAGCTCTTTAAATTATGCACAAGAGAGCGGAAGAAATCAGCACGCCAAATCGATTTAAAAGCGTTCTTCCTTTTTGGGCGATGTTCCTTGGATCAATCCCTCCTTATACCCCCTAATAGTTTGTAACTCAAAGGTGAGCCGATTATAACGATTAACAACACGATTTGTTTTGTTGGTTTTTCAATTTTTTTTTTGAATTTTTGATTACTTGATAAAATAAAATATATTCACAAATGAAAGCGATAACTTCACAGGGAAGGGTCTTCAAACACTAATCTTCAAACGAAACACGATAATCGTTTTACAACCTCCCCGGCAACGGCGCCAAAAATTGATTGTCTTAAGATAATACATTTACTATATATATAAATATAAATATAAATATATATAATATAAGTAGTCCCAAATATCAATAATAAGAATTCCAAGAGGCTTTTTATAAGGATAATTACTTTTACCCAAAGTAAAATCCCTAAAAACCTTCCCGGGTCGTGTCCCGACGAGTTGCGAATTTGAAAATCGAGGTAACGTTTGTTAAACAATGCTTGAATATCATAAATTTGATTAGGTTTTCTATTTCTATAACTAAAATGCTAAAACAAGTAAAGGCACACTAAAAACGATAATTAATTAAAGTTAAAACACTAAAAATGATAATGGGATTCAAATCCCGTTATTTAAAAAACTAAATCTTAAAATTTTAACCCTACGAAAACAAATTTAATTTTTAACAATCCTAAATGATAAAAGAAAATTTTAAAAAAGAATTATATTTTTTTGACTTTTTTTAAGAATTTTTATGAATTAAAAACAATTTTAATCTAAATTAAATATTAAAAATATTAAACGAATTTGGAAAATTTTGAAAAATTTATGGAAAGTGCTTTGGACAGTGCTTAATCTAGGAAAATTAAAATGGTGAAAACAACTTAATGAAATAAGCCAGAAATAAGCTAAAATAAGCTGTTAAGGCTTAATGGGTAAAAAGGTGTTATATATTTGATTGTGCAAACTATGACAGGTGACAAGTCCCAAGGGCAGTGGTTGAGGAGGTGTGTGTTAAATATGCTTGGTATACAAAGGGGAGGTCACAGGTTCGACCCCTGTGACCTCTCTTTTTTACTAAACATTTTTTTTATTTTTCTTTTTTAAAAACTTATAAAATAAGCAAAAATGACAAACTTTAAAAAAGAAACTTTTTGTAAAACCTACAAATAAGCTAGAAATAAGCTAATTATGACAGAAAAGACCAAACTAACTATTTAACTTATAAGCAAAACTGTTTTGGAATTTAGAACTTAAAAAGCAAATGAAAAGGAAAAATAAGCTAACACAGATACTAAACTACACCTATTAAGCACTTATGAACAAAATTAAGCAAAGAAAAGGAACTGAAAATAAGCTAAAATGACAGAATCTCTTAAAAGGCTATTAACTTAGAATTCTAAACTGAAAAAGCTCATAAGCTTGAATAAGCTCTAACCTAAACTAATTAAGCTAACAGGAACTTAAACCTAACCTATTAAGCAAATCTAAGCACAAATTAAGCAATCCTAACAGCTGAAAAGCTCAAATAAGCTAATAAGCAGTTAGGCCAAAACCTACTAACCAAACAGCCAAAGGGGCACTTTCTAGCTTATTTTTAAGCTAGGAAATGGATCCTTATGGCTTAATGACTTATATCACTACAAAGCTTATCCTATAAGCTTCAAGAATCAGCAAAGAAAAAGTATTTTGAAAAACATATAAGCCATGAAAAAGGCTTATGAAAAAACTGTTTACACTAAAATCCTATCTTTTTGGTTTTTTTCAGTTTTTAAGGACTAAAGTGCAGGCCTAAATTCAGCTTATCTAATAAGCCCTAAACTACAAATTAAGCTAAAACAGATCAAATTTACCCTAAGATCTACTTGTGCTATCAATTTTAGAAACTAAAACTAACTTTAGCTTATCTAAATTTGGAATTGAAAAATGGCTATTTAAAGCTAAACAAGGCTTGACAGAATTACTACTTAAAACACCATTGACACATAACATTAAAACTAATCCATTCTACTGCATTGAGACACTAAATAAAAGCATAAAACATTCCTTAAGACAGCTATTAAGCAAAATTAATTATAAGCAATTTGGACAAATTTTAGACACACGGTTTCTAAGATTTGAAAAAGACAAATTCAAAACTAAGATTTAAACTTTAAAACCTTATTAAAACTGATTAAATCTTCCTAAAAGAGCTTGTCAAACTTGGCATTATGACCCAAAACTGTTTCAACATCATTTTGACCCATTTTGTACCTTATGCCAAACACCCCTTTAGAATCTGTTTTGTCATTTTTACACTACCAAAGTATGAAATAAGCTCAAACTTGAAATAACATATATTAAACTAAGCTAATAAAAGACTAATAAGCAATAATAAGCAGACATTTAGCAAACAGAATAAGCAAAACAGATTAATTAGCACAAGAAGGATAATAAGCAGTTTTGAAATGAAAATTGGAGTGTACCTCAACCCCTTGCTCAAAACAGGGGTAATATAACCCTATTAAGCTCTAAGGACCTACCCAGCTTATAAATAAGCAATCTAATATAACCCCAAAATCCCTTCCTTAACTGGCTTATCTTCCAAGCTTTTGAGTGAATTTTGTTAGTGAAAAGGGACTTAAACACTTTAAACTATGTAAAAGTTTAAAGTGCTTAAGTGAAATAGCTTAAATAAGTAATTAATAGCTTATAAAAGATTATGAGTTACTTTTAAAACAATGGAACATGATTAAAAAAAATAGTATTTAAACATAAAACGTCAACTGTTTCATTAATTCTAAAAATACAGTTACAAGGCTTGAACTAAAATTACAATAAGCTAAAAAGTAAAGTAAATAAGCTGTAAAACTAGATTAAAAACTACTTGCCTCAAGGGCTTACAAAGGGTCCTATTTATATAAGAAATATCAAAGTCTTGGGTCTTCAATGTGCTAGTTATGTGAGTGAGATAGCAGGTGTGCTAGTTGTGTGAGTGAAGTCCAAAACTCATCAAAGCCATCCATTTTGAGTGTTCTCCAAGTTCTATCATCTCAACCTTTGGTTCTTTGTCTTCTTTCACAGATTAATGAGGATTAAGAGGATTGCCAAGGTGGCCTTTGGTGTTTTGTAAGGCGGGGTTGGATGGGAAAGAGACGTTTTGGGGAGAAGGGTTGAAGGAAAACGATGGGTGAATAGTGGGGTAGAGCCTTTAGCGGGAATTGGTTTTGGTATGAATAGGGTAACGGGGGTTAGCCCTGTTTTTGGCAAGTTGTTGCATCGTTAGTCCTTTTGGACTAACAATGTTAGTCCTTGAGGACTAACGATGTAAGGTATTGTATGGTGTTATGGGTTAACGGGGTTAAGGGGTTATTATTTGGGCTTTTTGTTTGGGCCGAGTAAGGTTTTGGATTTATAAAAGGTTATAAGTCTTAAAAACTTATAAGTTTTTACACAATAAGCTTAATGGGCTGACCCGACCCATTAAATGGGTACGGGTTGGCCCATTTAAGATTTCTTCATATTCGGCTTCGTATTTGACTTGTTGACTTTGACTTTGACTTTTTCACGCTCTTTCCATTCCGTGCTCGGTTTTGTTCGTTTTGGCTTGATTTATGTCCTTTTTGTTGATATCCGTTACCTGCACATTACAAATGCAAAACACACAAATACATTATATTTTTGGTATATTTTTTGTCTTTTAAGTACGTTTTATTAGGTCAAAAGTATGTGTATTTAAGCACATACCAGAAGTAGAAAATATTGAGGTAGAAATGATAATGAAAGTGTGTAAAAATTGGAAGAAAATATAGTATTTATAAAAATTTTAAAGGGTAAAAATTTAAAAAACTAAGGATTTATTGTACATAAAACACACCAAACAAGCCCATCCAACTACTCCTTTTTCATTTCTTACTGTTATCGAACGGTTGTATTAAAAAAAGAAAAAAATAGGCAACGACGTGGGCTGTAAAGTACGGCATGACAAACGACGAGCCGAGACCCGGTATGGTGTATGGCGCCATCGCGTGAGTTGTTCGACCAGCCGAGGACAATAGCCGACGACACCGAACCCTCTAAAGAGACAAATTTCGTCTTGAATATACTTTGACCATGTAACAAAATATATAATAATTAAAATGGAAAATCATAAAGAAATCCATTCTCACAACCATTTTTCATCAGACTAATTTTTTTCGAAGAGGGGCCAAAACACCCATATATTCGCAAGATTTGCGGATTTTTTCTGAAATCAAAAGTAGTCCCTTGTGATTTTTTTTTGGCGAAATTGGTCCTTGCGGATTTTTTGTGAAAATGTTACTTTTGCGATATCTTTTGCAAAATTATTAGTTCTTTCTAGAGTTTTTTAGAAGTTTGATATTCTCCCTAATTTAATATGTACACGACAAGAAGTTATTTCACATAATAAAAAATTTGACCATGACAATTTGGTCCCTGTTCGATATTTTGCGAAATGGTCATTGTGCGATACTTTTTTTTGCAAAATTAGTCCTTATGTAAATATTTCTAAAGTTTGATATTTTTCTTAATTTATATATATACACAACAGGAAGTCAATTTTTAGAAGAAATAAAATGGCTAATTTTGTTAGTCTCTCTTAAAGCACTCACATTGTTTACGTATGGTATGTAAAACGTGTTTAAAGAATGGATGGTTGCGTTTTTATTTTCTAGTGTTGAACGGTAAGGACCCTCTTGGGGCAACAATGACTAAGATCTCCTTTATGTTTTAATGCCTACAAATAAATGTTCGAAACACTTAAAATAACAAACGATAGCCAAAATTCGTAAAACTGGAACAACGATTCTGACGGCGCTGTCGTGTGCCCAGCGCGCAACATACGAATTCTATGTTTTACGGATTTATACCGTCGGCTTTCTCATAACCCACACATGTGGATCTTTCAATAAAGGTATGTACATGATACTTGAGCAATTGGAAATACTCGAAACGAAGTTTAGACTTAGAGAGGAGATAAAACAAATCCTCCCGTTTTTTAATAAAACGCCAACTCATTTCTTTTATCAAACGCCTCTAGCCAAGCCCGAAACTTCTTTTCTTGACCTAGTATAAACATACTTTCAACATACCATCAAACGAAAGTATTTATTTGACCTTAATCTGGATTTATGTTGTTCCTAATTACGTAACAGGTTTAACTCCCTTATTGGTCAAACTAAGTTAAATGTCACTTTGCGTAAATGCATCATTTCCCGTTACGGGATACGCTTTACTTGATATGCAAAGCACTTAGCTTGTTTGCATCAAGATGATTCGTGATCAAATACTATGTTGATTATCATGGATTAAGTCTTAATAACTATTTGAGTTTGTGGTAATTGAAGGTTAATTATGCTTTGATCCTTTTTACCTTTTGTACACTTAAATGTTTTACAAACTTCCACATTCCTCTCTATATATTCCTCACATTAGTTGCAAAGCCTGCCCGATCAGCAGGCTTGTTTTGTGAATATCGTCTACATAAAATTAAGTTAAATTATACATATGTGTTTAAGGTTCAATATATACTAATTATAGCATAACGCAAACTTTGTGACATGTAGTATTAAAGGAGTTATAAAATAATAATGTGATGTTTCACTTATGTTTTTAACAAATCACGTGTAAAAATAAGAGTATGTATGATATCTGTAAAAAAATGATTTGAGTCGCTACTAAGTCTAGAAGAAGTAAAACTGCTAGTTGGTTGAGTTGACTTATTTCAACCATTTGTGTAGTAACCATGAAATACTCCACAACAATGGCTTATGTTCAAAAGCATGTCTTCTAGATGTTACGCTCAATAACATTCAGATTAGTGAGACAGAGAACATTTCATATACTTTGAATCAAGAATTTTGAGCAAAATAATCATACTTGAATGAAATTTAAGAAGGCATTCAAGAGATGAAAACCTTGCATTATTTTTTAAAAGTACCCATAATGCCTAAAATCTTAGGCTACCAAGTGGAAGACTTTGTTTCATAAGTTTAACAAACTGAAAGACCCTTTAAAACGACAATATTAACTTAACGTGATATGCTGTTTCACGACATCACCAACAACAACAATGGCCACGTAACATTGGGATAATCCTGCAACAAACTTCACCAATGATAAGGGCATAAGGCAAGCACATAGAGTGGATAAGGCATATGACTGACCAAGTAGCTTCTACCCTGGACAGAACATTTAGTGAACGTCACTCAGAAGCCGACTAACCCATTCTACCAAGCAACAAAGCTGCTGCAAGTTTTAAACAAAAATCGATATAACCAAATATGCCATACTAAAAAACATCGATTAGAAACAAACAACAATATATTATTGACACACTCATGAATGGCAGGACAATATGGAGAGGCATAAGCTTAGGACTTGGCTTAACCCATAATAGAGGACAACATACAGGCATGAGCTTGCATTCTTTAGGACGAACTCCAAAATAAGCGCCCACATTCTTTCGTAAGATACACGACAAGATAGTGACATATATATTACCTAAACCCTTTAACCAACAACTGCAAATTCATTAATTAACAGAAAGTGGACTTTAACATGGCAATTAATATGCATATACGTTTGCGCGAGGAAGTATAAACTTAACCCTTACACAAATTACTTAGTAAATAACAACGTTTGCTCAATTTCTATATAGAAATATCAACACCTTATTATAAGTCTGATGAACTTAAATTATAAGTATGGACACAATATCTCCCAACCGAGAAGCTTATTAGCAAAGTAATGAAACTGGTCAAACGTTAAATATTTATAAAACCAAAACGATTGGGGAAATAATGTTGGTGGCTCAGTCCATCCCGACTCATTAGACCCACACACCGAACAATTGTTAACCTATTTAGTTGCTTTGGCTATCGATTAGCTCTAAAGAATAAATTAAAAGTCCTTAAAAAGTCTGAGAGCAAAACAAATGAGTATGAAGTTACCTTACCACTGATATGCTACCTAGGTGTGTCGGTTTGAACACCATTGCACCATAATTTCAAATAAGATCTGCATATTTCGCACCATGTGCCACATTAAACATGAGAAAGTGTAAACATGCTGCAAAATTGATTATCTAACTTTCAGGGCTATACAATTATAAAAAGCAATATAAAATCCAGGTTTGTTTAGTCATGTGTGGTCATTGATAATGGTATTGTCGTATTCTTAAGTTTTCCTTTGACATTCTAGAAAATTTATATAAACATCTTAGTGCTCAGGCACACATCTTTCATACAACACTCCTCAATATTTAGGCATCTACTTTTCTATTTTAGTGCCATACAAAAGGAAAGGGAGGACATACAACTACCTAATAGTCTATAAAATCTAAAAGTATATAGCTGAGCGAGTTATGAATATAATTGGCACGCGAGTTAAATAATTATCGCTTTACATTCCACCATGACAAAGTCTATTACTAAAAAAAATATAAACTTTTGTCTGCATCTTTGAATTTCTGGACATATTATCGTAACTAAACATGTGTAATAATGATTCCATGATATGATATGTGTTCTATTGGAGTAGTTGCCTTAAATTACATTCTTAAACATCCAAATGATTACAATGCATAATTGTACTCGTCTTTTACTAAAAGATAAAGACTTTGCATAATATGTCTATATACATTCACACACAATAATACAAACATAATATGTTTATAAAATACACATTACCCTTCTAGATTACCAGGGTTCATTAACATCAAAACTATTATCTTTAAGTACGGAGTATTAGTTATTTAGTTAGTTCTTTTCATATATTTCATGGTTGAATGGTTGAAACATAAAAGCTACTCGTCTTGATCTGTTACCTAACCCTGTATGACCCGCCTATTTTGTGACTTAAGAACAATTTTTAGGATTTGCTTACAAAAACTATGAGGATAAATTTAGCTAACCTGATATGCCAAAACTCATACTCATAATCCAAGCTGATTTACAGCTTCATCACATTGATCACATATGCCAAGATTATTAACATTATTTGACAACGAAGACCCTGAGATGGCATAAATGAATCACTGTAAAAGCTTTTCTTTTATCCCTTTTCACCATTGTGAGATCGTGTTATGTTAAAAGTGTCACCTCGTAAAGGTGTCATCCGATTCGGAAAACGAGGAAAGCTTAACCCCCGGTACATAGGACCATTCAAAATCCTTAAACGGATTAGCCCAGTGGCATATAAACTAGAGCTTCCTGAAGAGCTTAGTAATGTTCATAGTACTTTCCACATTCTAATCTAAAGAAATGCTTATCTGACGAATCCTATGTTATTCCAATGAAAGAGCTTCGACTTGATGACAAACTCAACTTTGTAGAAGAACCAGTTGAGATTATAGATCGAGAAGTCAAGCAACTAAAACAAAGTCGTATTCCTATAATCAAAGTAAGATGGAACTCTAAAAGAGGACTAGAATTTATATGGGAACGGGAAGATCAAATTCGTGCCAAGTATCCACATCTGTTTTCAAACATCACTCCGGCATCCAACTAAATCTCGGGACGAGATTTCTTTTAAGGAAGGGAGACTATAACAACCCACAATTTTCATCAATGTAATTATCCATCTATTAAATTAGATGCACTGTAATATCCATCTATTATATATATACCACCTTTTTTTATAGGAAAATTTTGCTTTAAATCTCATTATAACAACTTAACCTTATGCATCTTTAAAGTAAACGAGCCCCTCAACCTCTATAATGCCCATCCTATCTTATGTTTATATCAAGCAAACATCCTAATATTCAAGTCTATATCTAAATATCATTTTTACCAATTACATTATCCATTTAACATACAATTCAAAACGTTTATATCAAAACAAGCATTAACGATAACGATTATATCAAAACCCAAATTATATTAATGTATGCAAATACAAATAAATGTACAAGGCCTTTAAAGCAGGTGTACAAGTACGTAGCATAAAAACATTTAAATATCTTTCCCTCCTAAATCAAGTTACAACTTCTGAAGCTCAATGTACAAGTTAAAATGCACTACAGTAAAACTAGGTCATTTTACTCTAAATTCATTCTATTTCTTACCACCACTTTAGTAAAATGTACAAGCACTAAAGCATGACTTTTAAACCTTAAACCGAAACCTTAAATTCATCCTAAACCCTAATCTAAAACCAACACTATTAAAACAAAACCCCTATAACCCTAATTTCACATTCAAGAAAACCAAAAACTAAAACCCTAACCTAAAACTAAGCCCTACAGCCTTAATCCTAAGCCCTAAACGTTAAACCTAACACCTATCTCCTAAACCACAATCTATCCAAACCATAACCACTAACGACAAATCCTAAAAGTTCCAAAACCCAAACCGAACCCTAACCAACCCGAAATACACCCTTTTCCCCTCCGTTTTCTAAACCCATTTTAAAAAACCCAACCAAGTATCCTAGCACCACTATGACTAAGAAACTATAGCCCCTATAGCTCTTACAAGTAAACCTCCCTTTCAACTCTGTGGCCACCAAGCTGCTACATCACCACCGTTGTCACCCAATGTTAGATCGTGACCTCCAAACACCCCCTACCACATCCATAACACCTTGCAAATGCTACACTCCCTAGCCCCTCGCAATACTCCTCCTCTAGGCCTCCTTATCATCACATTACATCACTTTACCCCATAGATAACAAGAAACTTGGGCACAAAGGTTCCAAGCCTAAAATACACATAACCAAGCAACCCTTACAATCAATTACCCCATCAAAACTCGATCTCAACAACACTCAAATGGAGTTCTAACCATTCCCTAGCAGCAATATAAGATCAAGAGAAGTCCTTAAGCTCATAATAGAAGCCAAGAATCAAGAAAAAGAAGCCTTTGAAGTCGTTACTAGGCGTACGAACCCGAAAACCCCATTTCGACCCATTTCTAGCTCAAGTAAGCTTAGTTCTTGTTCAATAAGCTTATAATCTGTATTAGAATGTTATAATACTCTTAAGATCATATATGAACTCTTGTTTGAAGCTTTGAATCCTCAAACCCATGTGTTTTTTAATTAAAATCCTAAAAACGACCCGTTTTGATTTTCTAGCTAACGAATCCTTTTTCTAAACTTTTGTTATGTTAGAACATCTTATTTTAGCTTATTCTAATAAGCTAAAACCTGCAAATATCATTTGGAATCTTAAAATAAGCCTGCATGGCTTTTTGGACTTGTTTTGCAAATATTTCCATGTAGAGGGTAATATATCATAACTTTCTAAAATTTATAACTAAAGGGGCTGAAAATGTCATTATTCTAAAGTCATAACCATAAGGACCTATTTTGCCAAGTTTCGAAGTTAAAGGTTTAAATTATATATACTTTATATATAAAGGACTAAAGTCATAAAAGTTTATAAACCAAAGGTATATATTGCCAATTTTGCAAACTTAAAAATATAAAATATAATATTTTTCTATAAATTATAAATATATATATTAATATTATAAAACTCGATTTTATTAAAACCCAACACATTTATCGTTATTAATCATAAATCGACGCATTAT
>BQNB010011974.1:31248-61248 GCA_026074375.1 Tanacetum coccineum
TTTTTTTTTAGTGAAAAATATAGAGAAGTAGAGAAATGTGAAGTAGAAGATGTATTGAAAGTGTGTGTGAAGTATGAAATAAAAAGGGGGTATTTATAGGATTTTTAAAGGGGTAAAATTGTGATTTTGAGGGTATTTTTTTGAATATCCGCTCCCCCTAACGGATAGATTTTTTTAAAAAAATAAATAAAAAAAATATAAGTTTGGCGTGGGCTGTTAGCCACGGCGCGAAGACCCTTGGCGCGAGCCATGGAGTCGTGCGTCGTTGGCCATTTTGGCGCCATGGCTTGGCACCAGCCGATGGCACCACGATTCCCTCCCCTCTTAGAATGGTTTACTGAATACAAAGGTTATAGTTACTGTAGTATCATACTTTTTCCGTCTTATTTTTATTGTCCACGTTTCCTTTTTGGGATGTCCTAATTTAATTGTCTACTACTAAAAATAGATAGGGAAGTTTGATCAAGTTTACTATATTACCATTGTTTGAAATTATTATTACAAACTTTAAAGAAGACTTAAATTAATTACCTAAGGGTAAAAGTGTCTTTCTGTCAAAAAGTAAGAAAGAGAAAGCAGTAATAAATGCACTTTTCTTAAACTGTGTGTTTTTTGTCGGGAGACAATAATTTTGGGACAGAGGGAGTAGTATAATTTGGTGTTTCTTTATGTTCCATCATATATTAGGCTGGAGGGTACGGTTTAATAAAACTCGCTTGATATGTCACTGCCACATTAACTTTTTCCTCCAACTTTTGGTCTGTTTGGTTTGTATATGAGTTTAGGATTGAGATTTGAATTTGAATTTAAATTTGGATTTGGATTTGATGTAAGTGAGAGAAAAAAAATATATAATATATTATTATTTGATAAATAATTAAAAAAATTAAAATTTATTCTTATTTTAATATTATTAAAAATATATATAAACAAACAAAAGCTCACTTAAAAAAAGATATGCGGTAAAAACAAGTTTTGGGCTCACTTTTGAAAGAAGTTAAGGAAACGCTATCTTATATTGAATAAAAAAATGAGTAATGCTATAACCGCAAAAACTTTACAAAATTATTTTCACATAATGATTTGTCAACTTTGAAGAGGTGAACTCGTATGAAGAATGGAAAACGTGGATTGTGTTTTGTCGCATGGATACTAAGCTCAAACATATGTTCGAGGGTATTTGGTACTCGTTATGGTGGTTTGTGTGGAATTATTGTAATAAGCTTCTCTTTGATGATAAGATTCCCATGAAGGCGGTTATTTTTGACAATGTTATCTCTAGTTCTTTTTATTGGTGTAAGTCTAGATGTAAAGCCTCGTTTGCTTGGAACGATTGGCTCAAAAATCCTTATCTTATTTCTTTGTAATCTAGCTCCTTGCTAGTTTTCCTTGAATAAAATTGCCGTTCAAAAAAAAAGAAAAAAATAACGTCTGATCTTTTTCCATAAGGATTGTAAAGTTGAGAGGGTAGTGAACAAGATAGAGGATTGGAAAAAAAATGTGTCATTCACTAAAAGGGTTCAACTTATCTCTTCGGTTTTATCCTCAATGCAAGTTTACTGGTCGTCAATTTTTATTCTCTCTGAGGCAATTATTAAAGAAATTGAGGAGTTGGCGAGGGGTTTCTTATGGTGTCAGCGGGAGATGAAACGGGGTAAAGCTAAAGTGAAGTGGGATGTGGTGTGTTTACCGAAGAGTGAGGGTGGCTTGGGGATTAAGCGTTTGAATTCTTGGAACATTGCGCTTATGACAACTCATATATGGAGTATTCCATCAAACCGTCAATCCTTATGGGTTAAGTGGATTCACTCGTACCGTTTACAAAACAAATGTTTTTGGGATATCATTATAAAATCTGATTCGAGTTATGGTTGGAGGAAAATTCTACAAATAAGGTGTATCGTGAGGCGTTTTTTCTTTCACATTATTAGGAAGGTGATTGTACGCCTGCACAGTTTTATAAATTGCACGACATAGGACCTCTCGACTCAATTGTTTCTCGTCAGGATATCTATCGGGGAGAGGGTGTTTAATTCTAATAGTAAGGTCAAAGACTTGCTTCGAGATAATCAGTGGGTGTGGCTGAATGAAATAACAAATATGAATCTTTGAATTCTATTCATCTTATTCTACTCAACGATTTAGAGGATGGGCTATGTTGGAAGCACGTTGATGGGAGTATTTGAAACTTTTCGGTTAGTGTAGTATAGCAGTCCATTCAATCTCGCAATAATGAATTCGCCTCGTTTGATATTGTTTGGTTCACGCAAAGCATTTCGCGACATGCTTTTCTTATTTGGCTTCTTATGGGTGAACATCATAAAACACAAGATAATTTGAGAGCTTAGAATGCGGCAATGACAATGAATATTGAAGATATGTGATGCTTGTCACGTAAGGTAGTCCAAGAATCCCATGCTCATTTATTTTCCGAATGTCAGATCTCGATGCAGGACAAGAGTAAAAGCTTTTATCCATTTTCCAAATATTGGTACTTCGTGGCAAGATTTTGCGTTGGTAGTTAAGCGTGTTCCTCTTATGTGAAATGGCTAAGATGGTAGTGGCAAATTTATTCTTTTTTTATATGACAAGAACGGAATAATCGTCATTTCAAAAAGAGGTAGGCGGAGCTAGTAGGGGGACTAGTGGGTGCTGAGCCACCCTAATAAGCATATTTATTTATTAATTATCTATATTACAATCCGTTTTTCTATTAGTTTTTTACATTGAGCCCCCCTTATCATTATGACTTTCTGCATTAAGCATGATTAGCCCCCCCTAACTGAAAATCCTGGCTCCGCCCCGGTCGACAAGTGGATCAACTATTTGACGTAATATTTTCTACCACGAGATTGAAACTGATGACTCTCAAATTTAAAAGCTCAGAGTTTGTTGACCGTATGAAGACGGAATGAAACCTTGGTAGTTGTAATTAGTTTACTTTGGTTTTTTTGTAAGAAGGAAGTACCGATGTTTCTCAACAAAAGAGGCCATTAGACTCACTAATGGTTATTGAATGTTCATTGTAGTGGTTTTTATTATTCTTTAATAAAATTCACCAGGTGACCCTTAAAAAACAATTAGATCATTCAACCATTAATAAGAACAAAAAATATAGAGAAAATTTGTTAAATGAACTCAAAATACGAAAAAGGACGGAGCACGAAAAAGTTACTAAAATAAACTTTGGTTCAACTAACTAACTATTAGATGTGAGACATCTGAAAAAATCTTAGGTAATTTAGGCAGTCGCGTTTATAGATTTTGATGAGGTGCATTTGAGTTTGTCATATAAGACTACTCTAATGACCATATGCTCCCGACTTTTCTTGTGCGCCTCAAATAAGACAAAACAAATTACAAAATCAAATATTCTGGAGCACTCTAAAAAACCAAGTGCTCCCAGTTTCTCTTGTGCGGCTCAAATAAGACAAACAGTCACAAAACAATCAATCCAAACGCTCCCCTTCTCTTGTTGCGCCTCACATAAAAACAAGCGAGAGCACTTTAAACGACCAAGTGCTCTCGAATTCTCTTGTGTGTCTCACATAAAGCTAAAAATCCAGCTATATTTTTCATATAAAATTAAGGAACACACTAAAAGACCAAGTGCTCCCTCTTTTTGTGTGCGCCTCATATAATGACAAAAAAAATGTTGAGGGGCACTCTAAGGCTGGATGGTAAAAGGAAGACAAACTTACCTGGCACGTCAGCGCTACATTAGTTTTCTCTCTCCAACTTTAAAACTCACTACAACTCCCCTTTCAACCCTGATAGCAACTCACCTTTCATTAAAATACTCACTTTATATAAAATATGATTACTAAATATCCACACACACTTACAATCAAATAAAATACATTAAATAAAAAAAGAGACCCACGGTTATACAACTTACCTTATGTGAGTGAGTTACCACTCTCTCCTCAAAATTGAGGTGACTTTGTTGGGCGTCATAACACTCACGTGTGAGTTCATAACTCACTTCGGTGAGTTATGCCTTATACCGTCCAACCTAAATAACTGAAGCGCGCCTTAGTACCCAATCACCCCTTCCCCTTTTATTATTTGTGTTAGATGATAGGTTAAGGACCAAGCCTAATCAAAGGCTTTGGGTCCATTAGGGTTTAGGGTTTATGTTAGCTTATTCCTAAAGTTATGTTCTATTATAAATAGTTATGTTTTCTTATATAATTGACATGAATTCAATCAATATTAATTTTCATTATCTTTCATGGTATCCGAGCTTTAGGTTAGATCCAACAACAAATTTTGCTATCCTCTGGTCATCGGTTACTTACCGATGATCTGGAGGGATCCCGGTTATTTTCGCTTTATTATTTTTTTTCCAATTAGGATTTTGTTTTTTCGTTTTCAATACATAAACCCTATCACACAAAACCCTAGCCGTAAAAAATACGTTGATTTGCCATCAAACAACTATATTTTTTTTTCTTTCTCATCTAATTGTTTTCGTTGTCGAAGATCATTGTCGTTGACAACAAAGTTGACTATCAAATTGCCGCTCCCACCAAAAGGCAAAGCAAGCCATGACATAAGAAAAATAGCAAACATCATAAAAATTGAGGATTCTGCGAAGCAATATACAATTATGTCGTCAAATACAAGTCCATCTCCGTGCAAATGAACAACAAAGAAGAGAAGAAAAAAAGAGAAGAAGAATGTGATTTCAACTATCTATCCAGCTTGTACGTCCAGAAACCTCCCGTTCAAACACTGCAGGAGAGTGTTAGATGATAGGTTAAGGCACAAGTCTAATCAAAGGCTTAAGGTCCATTCAGGTTTAAGATTTATATTAGCTTATTCCCAAAACTATATTCTATTATAAATAGACATTCTTTCTTAAGTAATTGATAAGAATTCAATCAATATTAATTTTCATTATCTTTCAGTTTGTTGACTTGTATATTTGACAAAATTAAGACAGTTGTGATTTATTGCCAATTAACTAAGGTTGTTGGTAAAATGGTATCAAATAGAGATAAATGAGTAGATAGTAAAGTAATTAAATGTTATACCTTTAAAAATGATATCATTAAAAAAATGTCTCTTATTTTTCGTACCTTTTTGCAAGGAATAAATCTATTAATTTATGGCGAGAGCCGAGAGGCAAAGTAAGGCGAGTATGTTTTAAAGCGCGCATGGCGAGAGGCAAAGTAACCGAGGGACGTGAATGATTTCAAAGTGCTCCCAGGCTATTTTGGTAAACATGTATTTTTTGATTCATTCTTGTAAACTTACTTCTCCTACGATTCATTTTGATAATATGCATTAAAATAACCTGCATCTCATTAAAATATAAACATATTTTCCGAACAAACGTAAACAGCTTTAATGCGTATTAAAACAAACCATTTTGAGTAACTATTTCGCCTACCCTTTTGGATGTACATGTACTAAACATTAATTGAATAATTACGAATTGGTGTTTAACGAACAAAAGAGATCAACGTGCGTAGAGCTCTAAAAATAAGATCCCGTATCTTAAGATTCGCAACCACAGTGCTATCAGATATTGTTCGTTAATTTATGGCCGGCTTTGCACGACTTATTAGATTTAAGGGGTTTTCTGGGTCTACATGTGTGTTTGATATTAATAAACTACTATATTGTCGTTTAATATTCTACATGTAAGCATATGTTACAAAGCAAAAAGGGTTGGTACCCTTTAGCCCAAAACAAGAGTTAGAGTAGACAGCTAGTTATGTCTCAAAACCTCATCAAGATACCACCAACAACATTAATTTAAGTACTTTAAAGTCATCTTACCTTCACGTATGGTGTATAGCTAGTTTTTGATCTCCAAGTAAACGTATGGGGAAACTAGTATATATGTGATCCATTTTGGAACTTAAGCGTCATTAGCGACATAAATATCTGTCTCTAAAAAGGTATTATTTAGTCGATGCGACATCATACGGTTGCATGCGATTCTAGGATGGCATCACCGTATCTACTCCATAACTCCAAGAAAAAAAAATATCTACACCTATTTTGAATCCAGAGAAACGATCTAACATCTTTGTGTATGCACTGTCCTTCATCGCCCTAGTTTTTTTTTTCTTAATGAGATTAAATTTGGTGTCCTACACATACACTTTTTTTTTTCAAACGACAAGGTAAGAGAACCTAGCTGTCAGCTGCTGAGGAATTACCAGATACAGAAGAAAATGTACTCAAAATATAATAAACTTTTCTAAGCCTTGATAATGTGCAAACGCGATTCTTGTAATTGAATCGTAACAATTATACACATGCTTTGTTTTGCAGTATCATCTAGCGTTAGGCCATAAATTTGGATTCTGCTAAAAAACTATTTATCTATGCTGACTTGTTCTTTCTGTTTATTTAAAAGTGCTTGGTACATATTTCTATTTATTTATGTCAAGATGTGGGCTGGAACAGGGAATATTAAATCTTAGAATGGGAGAATAATTTAACATTTAATTTGATATTGAATAAAAATATAGTATTTGTGCATGAACGTTTTAAAATACTTCACTTGGAAAATAGAAGATATATGCTTTAGCGGTTAAACCTAGACAAAGAGGTTGCATAATTTGTTCATCACTCTACCACATCGTTCCCTTAGAGATCTTTGTTGGTGATTTTAGTGTCATCAAGCCATTTAGGTAATGGTGATTTACTGGAGATCAATGAGGTTTCATGTTCGGCTCGAAAACAAGTTAGGGAAGTGTGAAGTGCACGCTTGTTGAACTAACATGTAATCTATCAAGATAGGAATTGTAGGGTTTACGTCGTAAACTATTTGTTGTTTACGCCATAAAGTCCTGTGGTATAATGGGCAAAGCTTTGACATTGTTTACGCCATAACCTATACGCCTAGTTTACGCCGTAACCTTTTGACAGAAACCTAGACTTGAAAGTTTACTCCGTAAAGGATTATTTTACGTCGTAACAAGTATAACTTGTATGGACTTTACGCCGTAACAGATAAAGTTACGCCGTAAAGTCTATGTCAGACAGTCGGTAAAATTCGGTTTAACCAACATTAACTGCCCGTAACTGTCCTACTTTCCTGTGATATATTCTTAGGAACATTTTGGTCTCAGGCACATATAGACAACACAAAAAACATACAAAAACACCATACAATTCCTTCATTGTTCTTGATTTGTGCTTTTTGTGCCTAGAACACAAATTGCTATTCTCTGTGTATTACCCCGATAGAGATTTCGTGCAACCCAGACATTTGATAGGGTCGAAATACTTTATACGAAAAGTGAACTCAACATGATACACTAGAGATATCCAGGATCATCACACACACACCCTTAATTCTAACAAACATATAAAGTAATTGGTTGTGATCATGGCTGGAAATACGGTGAAGGATATGACAACGAACTTTGGGAAATTGGACAAGTTTGATGGGCATGACTTTAGGCGATGGCAGAAAAAGATGCATTTCCTGTTGACGACATTGAAGGTGGTTTAGGTGTTGACTACACCGATGCCGGAATTGGTGTAAGATGCAACAGTGGAAGCGATTAGAATAAGGGCAAAGTGAGAGAATGATGACTACATATGCAGGGGACACATATTGAATGGTATGTCTGATTCTCTCTTTGATGTATAAACAAATGTTAAATCGGCTAAGGAGTTGTGAGATTCACTTGAATCCAAGTACATGGTAGAGTATTCTTCTAGTAAGAAATTCCTTGTGAGTAATTTTAACAATTACAAAATGATCGATTCTAGACCGGTCATGGAACAGTATAATGAACTCCTTAGGATCCTTGGACAATACACATAACATGGCTTAAAAATAGATGAATCCATTTCTGTTTCAAGTATAATTGATAAGTTTCCTCCTTTCTGGAAAGATTTCAAACATACTTTAAAATATGGTAAAGATGATTTGTCTTTGGTCCAACTTGGTGGTCACTTACGTATAAAGGAATCTCTAAGGACGCAAGACAGTGAAAAGGGCAAGGGTAAGGAAGTTGGTGGACCCTCTGTTAATATGACAGAAGAGGGTAAGAACAAACACAACAAACAAAACAAAGGTAAAAAGTGATCCAATGAGAACAACATTGGTTCTAGTTCCAACAAGAAACCAAAGTTGGAATGTTGGAAATGTGGCAAGACTGGTCACTTCAAAAGGGATTGTCGTAGTGGTAAAAAGAACAACACAAATGCTGGTGGTTCGGGAAAGGGGGCTAAGGACCATTCCCAAGACCAATGTCAGAATTTAGTGCCTGTTTGGAATAGTTTTGTTAAATACTCTGTTTTACTAATTTCTGAAGCATTTTATGTACAGGTTGATGCAACTACGTAGTGGATTGATTCCGGTGCTACAACTCGTGTTTGTAAATATCGTTGTTGGTTTAAGACATGCGAACCGATGAAAGACGGATCTGTACTTTACATGGGTGATGATCATTTCGCTCTTGTTCATGGAAAAGGAAGTGTAGTACTGGAATTTAGTTCGGGAAAATCTATTACTTTGTTTAATGTTTTGAATGTTCCAAAACTTCGTAAGAATTTGATTTCTGGTCCTTATTAAATAAGTGTGGATATAAGCAGGTTTATGAATCCGATAAGTATATCTTATCGAAATGTGGTGTATTTGTAGGATTTGGTTATTATAACAATGGTATGTTTATGTTGAACTTGAATAAAGTTTTGGATGGTTCGGATTCTGTATATATGTCTTCTTCTTTTACTGTTGTTAATTCCTCATTATGGCATGCTCGTTTAGGACATGTACACTATAAAAGAATGCTTGAAATGTCTAAAGATGATTTAATTTATGCTATTTATGAAAATCCTAAAAAATGTACTACTTGTATGTTAACGAAGATCACTAGGCAACCATTTAAAAGTATAACAAGAAAATATGTCATACTTGACTTAATACATAGTGATTTGTGTGATTTTCATGCTACACCATCTTT
Organism: Tanacetum coccineum; assembly: GCA_026074375.1. NCBI lineage: Eukaryota > Viridiplantae > Streptophyta > Magnoliopsida > Asterales > Asteraceae > Tanacetum > Tanacetum coccineum. The sequence goes on from BQNB010011974.1 coordinate 40,191, forward strand.
GGGCAATAAAAAGTATGTCATAACTTTTATAGATGATGCCTCTAGGTTTTGCTATGTTTACTTGATGCATGCTAAGGATGAAGCCCTTGATAAATTTAGAAATTATAAATCAGAAGTTGAATTGCAACAAAATGACTTAATTAAAACCTTACGCACGGATAGAGGTGGTGAATATTATGATTTTATATTTTTCAAATCTGTAGGAATTATTCATGAAACTACAGCTCCTTACACACCACAACAGAATAGTGTGGCTGAAAGGAAAAATAGAGCTCTTAAGGAAATGGTTAATTATATGTTATCTTACTCGGGTTTGAGTGAGGGGTTCTGGGGAGAGGCCATGTTAACGGCTTGCTATTTATTGAATGGGGTTCCTAATAAAAGGAACAAGACTACTCCATATGAACTTTGGTATAAGAAACGACCCAACTTATCATTTCTGCGAGTTTGGGGTTGTAGAGCCGTTGTTAGGCTACCTGATCCGAAAAGGAAAACTTTTGGTGAAAAGGGTATTGATTGCATCTTTGTTGGATATGCTGAGCATTCCAAGGCATATAGGTTTTATGTTATTAAACCTAATGACTCTGTTTCTTTAAACTTAATTATGTAATCAAGAGATACAATATTTGATGAGAACTGTTTCTCTTCAATATCTAGACCAAAGGATATTATGCCAAATTTAGAAGAATCTCAAAGGGATGATCATTCTGATGATGTACCAAGTGAGATTCCTGAACCCCAAAAAGGTAAAAGAGTTCGAAAAACTAAATCATATGGTTCTGATTTTCAGCTATATTTAGTTGAGGGATCAAGAGATCATGTTGGATCACAATACTTATATTGCTATAGTATTGAGGAAGATCCTAGAACCTATAATGAAGCTATGCAATCTCGTGATGCTGCTTTCTGGAAAGAAGCAATAGATGATGAGATTGGTTCCATTATGAAAAATAATACATAAGTTTTATCTGATTTACCTCCTGGTTGCAAACTTTTAGGTTGCAAACGGATCTTCAAAAGGAAGATAAAAGTTGATGGAACAATTGACAAGTTCAAAGCTCGATTGGTGATCTAAGACTTTAGATAAAAGGAAGGAATCGATTACTTCGATACCTATGCACCAGTTGCTCGTATCACTACTATTAGATTGTTGTTAGCTTTAGCAGCTATTCACAATCTAGTAATCCATCAAATGGATGTCAAAACAGCATTCTTGAATGGTGATTTGGATAAAGAAGTGTATATGAAGCAACAGGAAGGATTTGTTATGTCGGGTAATGAGAATAAGGTGTGTAAGCTGGTTAAGTCATTGTATGAGCTAAAACAAGCACCTAAACAGTGGCATCAAAACTTTGATGAGGTTGTGTTGTCAAGTGGTTTTTACTTAAACCAATCTGACAAGTGTGTATATAGCAAATTTGATGACTCCGGTAAAGGTGTTATAATTTGTCTATATGTTGATAACATGTTGATTTTTGGCACCGACCAAAATCAAGTTGATAAAACTAAAAGGTTTTTATCATCAAGGTTCTCAATGAAAGATACGGGAGAAGCCGACGTTATTCTTGGTATTAAGATTAAACGTGAAAAAAAGGAATTGTAATTACACAATCACATTACATTGAGAAAATATTCAAGAAGTTTAATCGTGAAGATTGTTCTCCGGTGAGTACACCCATGGATCCGGTAGAAAAGCTTAAGCCAAATACAGGTAAACCTGTGGATCAGCTCGAATACTCAAGAGCTATTGATTGCTTGATGTATGATATGACAAGTACTAGACCGGATATTGCATATGTTGTTGGTAAATTGAGTAGGTTACTAGTAATCCTAGTAGACAGCATTGGAAATCAATAACAAGAGTGTTTAAGTACTTGAGATGTACTATGAATTGTGGTTTATCATATGTTGGATATCCTTCGGTGTTAGAAGCTTATTCAGAGGCTAGCTAGATAAATCATGTTGAAGATTCATCTTCTACGAGTGGATGGGTGTTCTTGCTTAAGGGAGGTGCCATTTCATGGGCTTCCAAGAAGCAAACATGCATCACTGGTTCTACTATGGAATCTGAGTTTGTAGCATTGGTTGTGGCTGGTAAAGAAGCAGAATGGCTAAAAAACTTGATACATGAGATTCTAATATGTCCGAAACTAGTAGCACCAATATCTATCCGATGTGATAGTGCTCCCACAATGGCTAGGGCATATAGTCAGATATACAATGGGAAGTCTAGACACTTAGGTGTTAGACATAGTATGGTAAGGGAACTAATCAGGAATGGTGTGATTTCTATTGAGTTTGTTCGGACACAACATAATTTAGCTGACCACTTAACGAAGGGTCTAGCTAGAGACTTGGTAAATAAGTCGGTGATAGGGATTGGATTGAAGTCCATTTAGATCTACTACCTATGAGATACCCAATTCCCTTCTAATACAACGTTAGAAGCTGAATTCAATGTGGAAAGCTCATAGCTATAGATTGGAACACAAGTATTTATCTTCCCGAGGTATGTGTTCAGACCTGCAAATGATGGTTAGGTTGAAGTTTAACTTCTTAAAGGTTCTTTTGAAAAATTGCAAATGCAGGTGCAAGAACTAAAAGGACCACCTATGTGAACATGAAGTTTCGTCGCTTCAAGAAGCTTGGACTTGGCTTCCTATATGTTCATTAATGGATTGAGACACATGGCTTGTAAAGTGTCAAGTAAACGAACTTTAGAGTGTTGTAGAAACGAATGTGTATAGTATCTTCGGGTATTCACATGGATTGACGGGTTCAATCGTTATGACACCCCAATTTTTGAATATTTAGAATGTGTATTGTACTAAGATGAAAATTCAATCGCAAGACATTTTTATTTATGCATTTGTTTGTTTCGTTATGTTTGTTTTAACATAATTTCATATATCATTATATATGTTTTAGTAAATCAAATATTACACCAAAATGGGGGGAATTTGTTTGTGATTTTAGTGTCATCAGGCCATTTAGGTAATAGTGATTTACTGGAGATCAATGAGGTTTCATGTTCGGCTCGAAAACAAGTTAGGAAAGTGTGGAGTGCACGCTTGTTGAGCTAACATGTAATCTATCAAGACAGGAATTACAGGGTTTACGCCGTAAAGTCCTGTGGTATAATGGGAAAAGCTTTGACATTGTTTACGCCGTAACCTGTACGCCTAGTTTATGTCGTAACCTTTTGACAGAAACCTAGACTTGAAAGTATACTCCGTAACGGATTATGTTACGCTGTAACAAGTATAACTTGTATGGACTTTACGCCGTAACAGATAAAGTTACGCCGTAAAGTCTATGTTAGACAGTTGGTAAAATTCTGTTTTAACCAACATTAATTGCCCGTAACTGTCCTACTTTCCTGTGATATATTCTCAGGAACATTTTGGTCTCAGGCGCATATAGACAACACAGAAAACATACGAAAACACCATACAATTCCTTTATTGTTCTTGATTTGTGCTTCTTGTGCCTAGAACACAAATTGCTATTCTCTGTGTATTATCCCGATAGAGATTTCGTGCAACCCAGGCATTTGATAGGGTCAAAATACTTTATACGAAAAATGAACTCAACACGATACACTAGAGATATCCAGGATCATCACACACCCCCCTTAATTCTAACAATCTTTTGGTATGAGCAACGCACGCAATTATGAATTAGAGAGATTTAATAACTGAATTTAGTGTCACTAGTTGATCATATCTTGGAACCTTCGATAAGATGTGAGTCAGCTCGATATATGTTTAGTGATCAGTGATAAGATCAAATAAAGTTATATGTTGAGTATCGTTATCCCATGTTTATTGATCTTATTTACTGTGTTTTCATGATAGATATATTTGGTACTCATTCGTTTAACATCTTCACTTTAGTATTAATCTGGAGCATTGGAATGGAAAGACACGTAAACGGAGACGGATTAAGCTCAAACGAAAATTTTGATGTCAGAAATCATATACGGTGTAACAAGGTTACCCTTGTTACAGCGTAACAACAAGATGCCAGAAATTCATAAATCCTAGACGTAGTTGTTACGGCGTAACAACCTTAATTTGGTTACGCCGTAGAGAAGTCAAAACACAGTGAATATTTCTTAGAGAAGACTGCGATGATTTAATAAGGTCGATGCTATTCGTTGTAGCATCGACGCCAGGAAATCTATAAATACAAGCCTAAATATGATTTAACATTTCTCCATAGCGTATACTAGTACAATTCTACTAAATTGTTATTATTCTAACTAACCCTTCTAATAATATAACGACTAAATAAGATTTAACGGAGGATATTATTAAAGACATGAAATCTCGAGTGTCATCCTGGTCACAATTGGAGGATGAATTACGAATAAGTAGATTTGAAGAATGACTTAAAGTTTTATATATAATTTTTTTTTTTAAAACCATTAGCAAACCTGGTAGTCCCCAACATAAACTTTTAAGTTCAATTCATTAAGTGTTAAATAAGTGATTGAGTTATCAGATGTTTAATTAATCTTTTGAGTTGTACCCTTAAAATATGATGGTTGTTAAGAATTTAGAAGGATTGATAAGTGCTGCCCCACGAATTCAAGTTGATCGTTAATTACCTAAACCTTATTATACTAAAAACAGATTCTTAGTTTGTTTTTTAGGTTCTGTTTTCTCCTTTAGAAGGTTCATAAGAATATTCAAAATTGGCTTCTCTTGTCACATAAGAGCTGATCCTTAAACAAATCAAAGCTTCTTAACAAATACTTCGTAATTAAATTTAGTCACTTACGTATAAAATTAAACAAAACATAATTAATAGCTCCATGGATCACATGCATGCATTATTTTATGGAAATCAAGCTTATGATGGGATCACTTCAGCAAAGAAAACTAAGACACATACAACCTTTATTTAGTCAAGAGAAAAAAAACATAATTTTTTTTTTGAACGGCAAATGGAATTTTATTAAAAAAGGGCTAGAAAGAAACTAGCAGACGATATACACGCATAAAACAGCCAAAAAAACAAAGATCTAACGAACAAGAAATCGCTAACGAAACGAACTCGCAAAACAACCAAAGGCGATTTGAATAAGAAAGATCCCACGATGGCGCCAACTGAATTAAGCTGCCATGACGGAAACCGAACAAGTCCCGAGGCATCATACGCCAAAAAGTGATCTAACCGCATCCTTTGTTTGTCTCGAAAAGGCATTTATTAAGAAGAATACTTCTTAATTTGCCAAATAACTGCTAAATCTGAAGATCCTAGGAAATAAGTTTTTCTTTCACAAACGTATTGCGCGAGGAAGAACAACCCGGGAATATTTCCATTGGGTGTCTCTATAGCTCCATCGTTGATCAGAATCTACTCTCACTATTAGAGGACCAATAGAATCAATCCTCGAGAACCAGACTCAACACAATATTATAAATCATTATACCCGAGGGTGTAGATGATGCTCAATATGGAAGTCTTTTTCAGGAAAATAACCGCTTTATAGGGGTATGTCGGGTGGGGTGGGCGCGGGAGGTGATCGTTCAGGATCACAAGCACCCTGAGAATGATCTCCAAGAATCTCACCACACTTCTTCCAAATTCTTTTCCAAATAATGCAATCCTTAATACAATCCCATCAGTATACAAGACCGAATCATCCTCGAATCCTCGCCTCTTCCAAGAGTCCACAAAATCACTTTCCACCCCACGAACATCCACTCTCGCAAAACCCACTAAAGGCACACCGATTCATTGTTAATCATCTTAGGGAACTGAATACACAACGATCTGACAGCCAAATGCGCCTCATTTTCAGAAACTGTCATCCAAACGAGATCCGCTGCATCCTGCCTTCCAATGGATTAACCGAATTGACCTCCACGTTCGAATATTAGCCCCAATATGCAAACTCAGTAGCGATAATACGATTAAGTCCGAGTACTATATGAAACTCTAAAGGACTCTACACACGAGTAAAACTCTGTAAGGACCAACCTTCCCATGAGTCATTGTCCATCACTTACCATAATCCGAAACACCTCTTCCCCCTCCTGACCACCCAACTTCTTATAAACCTCTGAGCCCGGATGCAATGCAACACCACCCAGGTCTAGTCCAAACACATCTTCATCTGAATAAAAATCGTGAGAAACATCTTTGAACTCCAAATATATCTCTTTAACGCCTTTGATGTCTTGACGCTTTTCCACTATTAGATCCATAGAGTCGAATTCCAACCATACCAACAACGTCCCCCAACATATCTAAGACCAACATCAGTGCGATCCCTCAGAAGACATAAATGTTTTAGAAGCTTTGAATGACACTTAAATCTTTAACTTTAGCAAAATAACTAAACTACGCTCCATACCATCCTAATCACTACAATACGTGCTACCGAGATAGACATCACCTGCTTCTTACCCGCTCCTTATATACCTTGTACAATCCGACACACCCACGAGATTCTGCTCCAACATTACATGTACCGTTTTGCCCAACATGCCACTGATTTGTTGCCTAGACCGCTCTAGCATACGAGTAAAAGACAGAAAAACATTTTTTGTTATGATACGAACAGATTGAGAGTTCGAACCTGACAACGGTTTGCCGTGCCCCCGAACGTCCACCAGGTCTATTATTATTTCGACATACTTCGCCACATCGGCAAAGTAAATGAAAACCACCATCCTTGCGTTCTTAGATTAGAAACTAACATGATGGATTTCATTAACTTTATAAAAACGTACAAAACCAAATCGATACACCATTTGGATCTCTTTACAGCTATGGAAACATCGATCACCACAACCCAATTGTACAAAATAGTCCCAAAGATCTTGGACCGACGCATTCCATGGGATATTAGAAACAAAGATTGATGAAAACGACGTAGTTCCTCTAAAATTAGGATGGAGTTTTGGGAATTAACTTTGTTACGTTGCTCATTGACAACATTATTACGAATATCGTGCTCCTTTTGCTTTCTGAATAATTATTAGATCGGTGACCTGTGCCAATTGCCATCGTTATTTAACAACAGAATAGCCAAGATCCGAAAATAGGATTGAAAACGCCTATCATTTGTGAAGATGGAGATGGATTTGTGTTATTAGATCGATAATAACACAAAACATAACTAAAAAAACATAATTAATTGCAACTGCAAGAAAATTAGTAACAATGATATAATAAGAAGGGATGATTTAACAAGACAAAATTGTTAAATTCCAAAATTCACTTTTCTTTTTCTATTAGAAGGCAAACGCGTGTGTTGCTATTTTGTTCAATATATATATATAGGATAAAGATCAAATAAAAAGACAAATATTCGTGAGAAGGATAAAAAGAAATATTTTGCTCATTACATACTCCACTCCTCTTCTCTTGTCTTCCTCGTTCCTAAGGTAGACTGATTTCGCGTGCTCTTTTTCTAAGTCCGATAGTGAATTGTACTGTTCTATCATATGGGCATCTTATAAGCAACTTCTTCAGTCTCATTAGTGAATCTTACAACACCTTCGGGTGAGTCGTGAGTCATGTTGGATATTTACACAAAAGGTTTCACTAGTACTACTTATGATAACCTAGGGTCTATAATTGAACTAATATCCTCAACAATCATGAAGTCTATGATATAGGTGAAGTTTCCTACGATGACATGCATTCCCTTGATCCAACCTGTAAAATTGCTAATTCCTCTATTTGAGTTTTCCCTAGGGTCACGTTTTCTCCTCATGATCCAATTATACATCATTCGGGTCATAATGTTTAGAGGGGAGTTAGGGTCAATGTAGGCTTTTTCCACATGTACATGCCCAATGTTGCATGGTATCTTAAGGTTTGATGGGCACCCTTCTGTGATAATAGGGTTCCTTAGAAATATCAAAGAGATCAGGCCATACATAAGATATTTATGATATGCTAACTCATTCCTAGTTGGGAACATGTCGAAATATTTAACTCCTACTCATTCGGTTGTATTCCCTTCCTCTTTAGGTCTATCTTCGCGAGAGTCATCATTCTTCCTAATTATTTCAATAAACATGACCCTCCATCATACCCTTTGTAGCAAACGACCTTGGTGTCAGATGATTTAGAAAACCAGTCCGAGTGATTCCAAATAAATGAATGAATTTTCAGGACTTTTTCGGTGATGAACGCTAACGGACGGATCGTGGTGTGAGGGAGTTAACAAGGATTTTTTATGGCTTTACTTTCTTTCTTCCCATTCATCAATTTGCTTTTTCATCATAGAGTCGCTTTGTTACTCGGAATGGATTGTAACTGTGGTTGATTAAAACCGTGGTATGGTTTGAGCATTGGCGGTCCATTTTATGGGTAAGAACGAGTAGACGAAACGGGGAGGTATTCAGTTTCGGGTTCTTAAACCATGTCGCCTACGTAGTGTACCCGCTATTTGGTCTGTGATGGCTTTTCAACACTGTGTTAATTTTGTTAGTCATCTTACTTGGTTGTTGTTTGAAATCGGCTTTAAACTTGGACAATCTAGCGTCTTGAGATGCCATGAAATTAGATACTAATCCTTCAAGGTTTGATTGATTATTAAAGCTTTGAGGATTGTTGTTGAAAGAACGGTTTGGGATTGAACCGATGGGTTAGAACCGGTTAGGTGGGTTTGAAAAATTATTTTGAGAATTTTGGGTTGTCTCAACCAAAGGTTTGGGGTGACTTCTCCATGATGGATTATAAGTGTCACCAAGATTGTTTTGCTCGGGCTTGAAAGTATACCACTTACCTCCCGCTTCATCGGTACGCGAGGATGCGTATTCAACAAAGGCTTGTTCGGGGTCTTCCATGCAATACTGAGTGTCGTGGGCCACAGCAGAACTTACATAGGAGTGATTTAGTTTACTTGATAGTTGTGTTCGGCGGCAAGATAAGCTTCCATCAAGCGTTGGACTTAATTTTCAAGCTTGATAAGACGGCGGTCAGATATACTCGGGACATCTTGAGGCAAAGCGATTGCCTTGAACGGCTTAGCGAAATCCCTTAGGTCGTTCCAACTTTCGTTGTCATAGAGGGCGAGGTCCTTTAATAATGCCCAGGATTCTTCATTGTGACGGGATTGACATGGTCATAAAAAATTTGGACTTAGAGCCAAAGGTCGATGCCATGATGATGGACTTTCGGTATAAGTCCCTTTAAACAAGTCCCATGCTTTAGTTGTTTATAGAATTCTCCATGATGTTGTTGGAATATCAGGATATCATTGTGGAGTTTTTCGGTCCTTCCCGGTGAAAAGAATTTAGCAAGGAAACGAATAGTAAGATCCTCCCATGTGGTGATGGATTTCCTGCTGGAAGATGGTTCAATCTAAGTGTGCTAGCTTGATTGCGAAGGGAAAATTTAAATAAACGCAGGGTTCTTTCCCTATTTTCACCGTCAAGGTCAAGTAAGTCCACAAGTTTAAGGAAATCCTTAAGGTGTTGGTTTTGGAATTCTCAGACCGAATTCCATGGGAACGAGCATTCGTTTTGCACCAATTGGAAGATGTAGGATAAAGAGGTACCACGTTGTCCTACGTGTAGCTTGTTGTATTCCTGTATCCCTCGTGGCTAGGTTTTTGGAGTAGTCCTCCAAGATTACGGATAGGATTCTCATCTCCCATGGTGGTTGACGAGAAAAGTTTAAGAAACAAATAACGACGAAGAAAAGATAGACTATGAAAAGCGTAATATGCGGAAATTAATTTTTTACGTGAAAGGATTCAAGCAAGTAGACACTAAGTTAAAAAAAAAAAAAAAAAACTATGATCGAAACCTAACTATTCCCCACGCAGCAGCGCCAAAAACTTGATTCGGTTGACGTATGGGGGGGGGGGGGGGGGGGGGGGGGGGGGGGGGGGGGGGGGGGGGGGGGGGGGGGGGGGGGGGGGGGGGGGGGGAGGGACTTCTACAATAATTTTAAAACAACTCCCTAGGCAGAGTACCTAACCGTTGTAGTAGTAGTATAGGCAAGACTCGGGAGTTGTTATCGTTCTCTAGGGGAATAGGTTGGGAAGGCTTGATCACGGTCTAACGGAATTCTAAGGGTTGAGAGAAGATTATTTTTGTATTTTATGAAAGGAAGTAAAATCATATATTTAAGAGGTTGGTTAGTTTTAGCTATTAAACTAAAAAATAAACTATGCTAATGGTGATAACAATATAATAAAATATTGTATTCATTTAATCATGTATTACTCCCTAGATTGCTTCTCCTAGTGTTGTTGCTTTGTCACACTTGTGATGATCTATGTAATTATTTCCTGTCATGAACGAATTACACGAACCCGCCGTCTATTTAATATTTCGTTAAGGCAACACACAAGTAAGGTAGTATGAAGACTATTACAAGGCCCCTAAGAGTATATTAAATGCATGTGAAATATATTAAGAGTGGTTCAACCATATGATGGGGCAAGGTAGTATGAAGACTGTTACCCGATGGTATCCTTTCTACACAATCATGTTTCTTAAGACATACAACCAACGATACGACAAAAAGCTGGTTTTCTAGAGCCTAACATGCACATCCATTACAAGAAGCAACATCACTAAGATCTACATTCTAGGTTTCATACAATCATAAATGAACACAATAGAAGGTTTGTTTAATCGTGTCACATTTCCCTGGTTACTTCCATCACCGTGTATGATTAAGGTTTTATTTCTCCAAGGGATGCGAACAATATTCTCGGAACATACAATGACCGCTTGGTACTTCGCCAACCAATCCATCAACTCAGTTGTAAATTCGATAGCCTCTTGCATAGTTTTCGGCTTTGATGCCTTTACACTGCCATGTATCATATCGGGCAAGCCACCGATATACTTTTCAATCTTGTCTATCTCTTCTGGGAACATCCTGGAACACATCAAAGCTAGTTGCTGAAATCGTCGATTATAGGCCACCACATCGGTGCCCTTAACCTTAAGATTCCACATCTCAGTTTCAATCTTCTTGATCCTACCCCTCGAGCAGTATTTATTAGTCATCATTTTCTTCAGTGCTACCCATGGCATGGCATGAGCTGCTTTAGGAGTTGTGGTCTTAACATGGGCATTCCACCAAGTAAGAGCATCATCTTGTAGAGTGCAAGTCGCAAATTTGACTTGACTAGTTGTTGTGCAATTGCTAATGCTAAAAATAGACTCCATTTTCTCAAACCATCGAGTGAGTCTGACGACTCCCTCAGTGCCTTTAAAGTCCAAAGGTTTGCATTTCAGGAATTCAGAGTAAGAGCATTCGCAAGCAGCTTGTGCTGGCCTTGGTCCTGATCCATTGCTGTCGTAGCCATTCCTAACTCTGCTTGCTTCTGCTTCAGCCATTGCAGCAGCAACTCCTTGATTAATTAAGGCCTGAAGTTGTGCCTCAGTAACAGTTGTGGCTGTTGGTGCATTTGGGGCTGGTGTGACTGGTGTTGGTGTTGCATCTGGGTTTAACCTCGTGGGCCTTCCTCTTGGTGCCATTTTCTTAAATCACAAGAAAATACAATACCCGTTAGATTTCAATACAATCATAACGTAACATAACATATGCATCATAAATAAAATAAGATCACATCGCACTGTGACCAGAAGAAATAACTTATAAGAGTATATTATATAAGGCTCTTATTGTAATATACGTAATATATCATAACCACGTATATTAATTATGAATGCATCTAGTCCCACTAATGCAACAAATAGTGTGTCCCATAAAAACCCTTTTTATGAATGCAATGTTTGAAAACGGTTATAGTCCAGCAAAAACATTTTGACCTGGTTCTCTATAACCTTGGCTCTGGTACCAATCTGTAACACCCCCAAAATGGGTCGCAGCGGAATAAGGGTCCGGGGCGTGTTACTTCAAGATCAACAGCACAAGATATATATAAGAACGACACAAAAAGTCGTTTAAATTGATACATTGGATTTAATTAAAAGACATATTACAAAAGCTTATAGCTTTACTTGTTCCTTGAGTTGGTGAAGCTTTAGCCATGAAACAGATTCCAAATATGATATATAAGTCTTTATGCGTGCAATTCCAAAACGTAAACCCAATGCATCCATGGCACCTCGTGCCTATTGCCTCCTTAAAACATTGCTTATAAGTCATCAAAATTGTTGGTGAATTCATAGGTTTATGTATTTATATTATGCGGGAACGCAAGACTTTCCCGGGATGTTACAACATATGCAAACAATCACAAAAACCAGATTTACATTTACCATAGCTCTGACACTGAGCTCGACAGTCTTGTTCGTAAAATTTGCTACTCAGCGATCTGATGTTCTAACCCGAAACATCCCTGATTCGACATGCTTTAACATTCGCGCTAACATAATGTAATTCCTCCATCTACATCTATGCAATTGACAGTTCATGTAATGGGTTAACTTGGGTTACGAATATCTTAGGGCAAAACATGTAATCAATGCAAAATATCCACTTGCGTCCAATTTGTAAAACAAAGCATGTTTCCACCCAAATATTGTAAATAATGTTAAACTGTAAAAAGTGTGGGATATTGAACTCACCTCAGTGAGTGATCTTGATAATGTAATCAAGTGTGGGAATGCATTCGACGATTATTCCTGAATGCAACCTAATTCTATTATAGTCATATAAGAATATCCGAGTACTTTTAATTAATAACATTGAATATAATCTTATAGTTGTTACATCGTACTATCGTTCGGGCTATCATAATTAAAGAGGTCATGACATGACGTACGAGGAGTTAGGACACTTTAAATCGTAAATCCAACAACTCGTCGATACGCCATCCGAAGAGGCCTCATTATGAAACTCCCTAGTATTATAGCACTTTGATAACCACGTAATATTCTATATAGCATAATCACCGACTAATTGTTTTAGTAAAATAATATTTATAAAGTGAAAACGTTTATAAATATACTTTTTGTAGAAAAATGACCTGTTTTGTCGTTTTTAAGTCCGTTGCTCGCGTTTATTACGCCCAAGTCTTTCGTAGTAAGACAGTGATCTGATATTACATTTTAGTTTTTGATTATTCTGCGATTGAAAAGTGTTTTTTACTGTTTCACAACAGCTCCTTACTCGTTTTGGTTTTATTTAGCGTACAAAATGAAATCGTAATAACCTTATCCGTTTTAATTTTTTCCACCACCGGGGGATTTTAGTGATTCCTTCGTGTGAGTCTTCGTTATAAAGATGTATCATATTTTATAAAGTTGGGTCCACTGATGAATAGTACTTTTACTGTTCATAGTTTATAAAATTACTTTTATAAACTTTAATTATCGTAAATGTCGTAGTTTATTCGTTATAGGTCCGTTTTTAGCGATTCTTTCGAGTACGATCTCGTAATTAAAAGTTATATCATATATTAGATGTTTTAAAAACATAAGTTTCTGTAATGAATAGTGATTTTTATAAAAATAGTTTTATAAAAGTATTTCTCGTCGTAAACTCGTAACTAACGTATCTTTTTCGTTATAAATCGGTTTTTCGAGTTTCTTATCATTTTGGATGTCATGGGGGATGAGGCGTATTATTTTTATATGAGGTCAAACCCACTGTATGAAATTCGAATTAAAACAGCCCTTTAATTATCCAAATGTATTCATTTATAAAAAGCTTGTTTTATTAACTTTATAAACCCTAATTTATACTTAAACATGTTTATACTTAAACCATATGTTAACATACTTTTACATTCATTTTTCCATGATATATATGACCATATGACATAAGAAAAAGTGCATAAATTCATAAACATAAGTGATAACTCATTTTACATATTAAAAAGTCCTAAGTGGTGATTTAGCCATATATAACATATAACACATAAAATAATGATAATAAAAAGTATAAAGGAATTAGGAAGACCTTAGGGATGATGTATGAGATGAGAAATAAGTGCTAAACCCGTGTTTAGACTCAAAACCAAAGCTTACAAGCTTACAAACCCTAGATTAGGTTTGAAACCCTAATCCTTCCTTTTCTTCCTTAATTCTTGTAAATGATGATCCAAGGCTTGTAAACACTTTAGTGTGCCTTAGGATTGATGTGTATAGGCTTGTATAGGTTGAATAAAAGTTTTGTATGGTTTGATTAGATGGCTTATTGGAGCCGTGGGTTTGGAGAGCAAAAGAGAGAAAAGAAAACAAATTTGCTAAGTAAAAGAGTGTATGTAAATTCACATATAAGTGCTTGTATTTATAGAGGAGGGAAACTATTTAATTTGGTAGTTGCATACTTTGACACAAAATTCAAAGGGGGGGGTTTGACCGTGGGTTCAAGGGGACAAAAAGGAGGGTTTTAAGGGTTTAATGGTTATGTCTAATGGTTCCCCTTAATGGGAATCATCCCATTGATTTAAGGGTGGTGTTTCCTAGCTAGTTTTCTTTTCTATTTAGTTAATATACTTGTAATTTGTGTAATTAAAATGAAAATGAAAGTTTATATAAAAAGGTAAAGTGTAGTTTTTATACAAAAAGTATATTGCTATTGTCTTGGTTATTTTGTAAAAGTATTTGTATAGTAACACCCCTCTCTGAGGAAGGCATTCACTTCAAATAATGGCGTCTTATTCCAAGCATAAAAGGCATAAAAAATAACTGATCTACGTAACAAGGTGGATGCCGGATATCAAACATCGGCTCCCCATTATGAAGTTTAACATGCTTAACGTAAAGGAATAAGTTTTGAAGGACAAAACTGTGTCCAAAAACATAAGTCTGCAAGAGTCAATGTTAATAGAGTGAAGCTAATGGGTCTCTTCCTAAGCACAATATTCATGCCCAATCCCTCTAGTTACCTGCCGTAAAGAAAAACATGAAAGAATCACGGCTGAGCATAACGGCTCTGTGAACGGACATAAGTGTTAACGAAAATAATATACATACAGTCCTGGATAAGGAATATAAAGCAGCGGAATGATTCATGAGGGTCATGAGGAACATGGAGAAATATGTCATGAAGAATAGCAATGAAACGTGTAAGAACATGGTTATTTTAACTGTAAGAGTAATGGAATATCATAGTAGCACTAACATAGAGATAAGGATTTGCCCTCGAGCTATATAATCTTAAATAATAATACGTGCTATACATGCATTCAAAGTAGAGGGGATGCCTCAAACATGTACTCGAGGGTGACTCTTATAATTAAATGGTGGAGGGATCAACTAACGATGTGATGGATTTAGAGCACAACACAACCAATCCACCCATGAACGTATACACATGTAAACTAGGATGGCACCCATACGCCCGAATTATTAATGGCCAACATGATATTAAGTAACATGAAAAGGCCGCCGCGTGAAATCACTTTAACGCGGAAAGATGTCATGGGACACAGGTGCCTCAAGTGTCATGGTCATGGTACCTCCATAACTAGGTGGTAAGTCACATAAATCATGGTCATGCATATATATATAGCTCGGACAATGGGATAAGTCATGAAATCGAACATGTAAAAGATCATGGCAAAAGACATAAAATGGGAAAGCATAGCAGTTCTGAGGATGAATCATAAAAAGGAATAATGTCCTTACTGAAAGGACGGAATATCCGTACCTGGACAATGAAGCAGTGAAAGAAAGAAATAGAAAGATATCACTCCGTCTTCACACGTGCTACATGATAAGACGCTTGTATTATGTTACTGTGATCGATTAAGTTTCTTCTCTTTTTTAGTAACTTTCCATTTTTGGCAGCTTTCTATTTTTAGTAACTTTCCTTGATTAGTATACTTGTATGTTTCTTGGATTATTGGATACCATGATTTGTATCTTATTATACTTGATATTCTAAAAGTAGTAACTTTCCTTATTTAGTAAGTTTCCAAAAATAGCAGGTTTCTATAAATAGCAGCTTTCTAAAAATAGCAGGTTTCCATAAATAGTAACTTTCTAAAAATAGCAGGTTTCCATTAATAGTAACTTTCTAAAAATAGCAGGTTTCCATTTCTGTGTCTTGGATTAATAATAATCTATTTTAATTAGTTAGATAAATCATGTTATTTAATATGCTTTGGTTATAATTGGTGATTAATTATAATTGGGGACAAAATGTCATTTTCATGATTTCAAGGGTAAAATTGTAGTTCATTCAAGTTTAAGGGTCTAGAATGTCATTTCCATAAATTAGGGGTCAATATTGCCATTACCTGAAAGTTTATGGTTTAAAATGAGATTTATTTTAAGTTAGGGTTTAAAAGGCACTTAGAGTAATTATACAATTTCCCGACGGTTGTAGTTATCATAAATTACCCAGTTCACAATTCATAACATATGTTACCGAGCCATTGGCCTCGGCTTGGTCTTGGGACCTAACGCAACACAACATACCTCAAAAATAGCAGCTTCTAATTATAGTAAGTTTCCAAACATAGACTTTCCTTAATTAACTTTCCATAAATGATAACTTTCCTGATTTAATAAGTTTCCATAATTAAACTTCCCAAAATAGACTTTCTAAAAATAGCAGGTTTCTATAAATAGCAGGTTTCTATAAATAGCAGGTTTCTATAAATAGCAGGTTTCTATAAATAGCATGTTTCTATAATTAGCAGGTTTCCATTTCTGTATTTACAATCCAAATCCTTGATCTTACATAATTTACGTAATTACTCCTTTTTGTTATTAATTTAATTAAACATGATCTTTAATTATCCATTTTTGCAAAACAAGCCCTTATAATATCAAATATGGTATTTTCATACTTAATACTTTAATTACTGATCATACCTTGTACTTTTCATAATTTACACTTTTAGTCCCTCAGTTTTAAATACAATTCGAATTATATATATATTATATATAATTAATCATGTTTAACCCATAACAATTATCAAATGACAATTTATACCCTTCCACTTATTTTTCTCAGAATCTATACATTATATTAACATGCCATAATCAGCCCCAAAGTTTCAGAAATTACAAAACACCCCCTTATACTTTTAAAACACAAATCGGGTAACCAATAAATGCACAAAACCCTAATTAGAATTTTCCCCAATAATTACATAATTTTTCTACATTCATTAGCATTAGGACCTGGGAAAAATATAAAAACCCTAACCCTAATTCGTTTTTCAATTATTTCTTCCTTTTTCTCTTTATTTCACAATTCAGCAAAACCATTAAATCCCAAATAATTATTTCGAGTTCCTCTAAAAATTATTTAGCATTTTATCTGACCTATACATGATATATACAAGCTGCGAAAAATATAACATCGTTGGTAAAATAATTATTTAACATGGCCGATTTCCTTTCTTACTAAAAATTAGGTTTAGAACATGATTAACTAACGACCCTAGATCATGCATAATAATTTTTCTCATGAACATACTGAATTAACATGATGAAACTTGAGTTATAAAAATACCTTTTGACAATTGTTGATGATTTTATGAATTTATGAAGGATTTTCGAGTCAATTTGAGTACCATACAAATCAACCACACCTAACCCAATGAACATCAATTTTCCTAGCTTCCTTGATCTCCAAGAACCCTATAAAAATCGTTCCTTTTCTGGAAGAAAATTTTGGATGCCTCCTCTTTTGATTTTTCCATTGTGCATAAAATAAAATTATGGAGCCGCCACTTTAATTGTTTAGGGTTTTGGAAATGGTTTTTAAGATATTTACAAATGAAAATGGTATATAAAAAGATATACAAAGGAAAATGCCGAAATTTTGGGGTTTTTCAAAGTATAAAATCAGATTTTATTTTGCTAAAAAAAATATTTCATAATTTCCCTATTATATTATATATTTAATTGTATAATATACATAATTAACCTTTTAATAATTTGGCAAAATACATATATATAAGAAATAATTATTTTTCTTGCATAATATAAGATATTTTAATCTTATATAAATTTCATACTTGTCACATGATGTACTTTATAATTTATAACACTTGATTGAATTTTATTCATGCTTTTATTAAATTTTCTGACATTAGGGGTATTTTGGTAATTTTGCACTTGTTCTGATTTTAGGGTTTTACAACTTCTTCCCCTCTTAAAAGAATAATTCGTCCTCGAATTAGAAACATGATACAGCTGAAAAGGACATACCAGATCATGGAAGAAAATGAGGATAAGAAGTCCGTATAGACTCCTCGGTCTCCCAAGTGGCTTCCCGCTCGGGATGATTCCTCCAAAGAATTTTGACAAAAGGGATCGTCTTGTTCCTCATGACTCTGTCCTGACGGTCTAGAATAGACTCAGGCTCTTCCGTGTAAGATAAATCCTCACGGATCTGATCGAATGGATAAGAGATAACGTGAAGAGGATGATACTTGTAACCTCTGAGTAATGATACATGAAACACATTGTGAACATGAGATAGCTGAGGAGGTAACGCCAAACGATAGGAAACCTCACCAACGCGATCAAGAATCTCAAACGGTCCTATGAAACGAGGACTAAGCTTGCCCTTGATACCAAAACGCCTGACTCCACGTGTAGGTGATACTTTCAAGAAAACATGTTCACCCGGCTGGAACTCTAACGCTCTGCGATGTCTGTCGGCGTAACTCTTCTGACGAGTCTGAGCTTCCTTAAGCTTTTCCCTGGCGACGGCGACCTTTTCATTAGTCACCTCAATCATCTCCGGACCCTCAAGAATACGTTCACCAACCTGATCCCAACAAATAGGAGCACGACATTTCCTACCATACAACATCTCGAAAGGAGCGCATTTAATGCTCGCATGCCAACTGTTATTGTAGGCAAACTCCACTAGACATATATAGTCATCCCAATTTCCTGCCCATTCTAAAGCACATGAACGTAACATATCCTCTAATGTTTGAATCGTACGCTCCGACTGTCCGTCGGTCTCAGGATGAAAAGCTGTACTAAACTTGAGCCTGGTTCCCCAAGCTTTCTGTAAACCTTTCCAGAAACGAGACGTGAAACGTGGATCTCTATCTGACACGATCGCTGATGGAGTACCGTGTAATCGAACAATTTCTTGTTGGAACATTTCTGCTAATTTACTAACGGGGTAATCCTTACGGATAGGAAGAAAATGTGCCGATTTAGTCAAGCGATCTACAACAACCCAGATAGCATCGTGCTTCCTCTGAGTCCGTGGTAACCCGGTAACAAAATCCATGGATATTTCGTCCCACTTCCAAACAGGAATCTCTAACGGTTGCAATAGCCCACTTGCACGTTGGTGTTCAATCTTAACCTGCTGACATGTTAAACACTTTGACACAAACGTAGCCACATCGCGCTTCATACCACTCCACCAAAAGTGTTGCTTGAGATCGTGGTACATCTTCGTCGAACCTGGATGAATCGAAAATGGAGAACTATGAGCCTCAGTCATCAAGGCTTCTCGAAGTGTAGGATCCTCTGGTACGCATAATTTAGTACCCTGCCATAAAATGCCATCGTCATCAACGCGAAACTCGGTCTGCTGATCAATATTCTGAATAATTGCCCAGATTTCTCCGTCATCCTTCTGAGCTGTCTTGATCTGTGAAATTAGGTTAGGCTCAACCCTCAGACTAGCCCAGAAACCACGATTCTATGACATCTTGTTCAATTTACGGTACCCGATACATAATCTCCATGTTACCGTCCTTCTTCTTAGATAAACGAACTGTGCGTCCATGGTGATACACTTTGGTGAATAAAACCATGTCCTAAACAACTCTTTTAACTTTATCCTTAACTCCTACCACTTAACTGTAGATACGATAAGGAGCTTCCTGCAATAGGCCATTGCTCCGGAACGCAAACCAATGTCATACTCGACGTCGCGGATAAAAGATATTCCCTGAAAAGTCTTTCTGGAAACACATCCGGAATCAGAAATAACGGCTGATCCATGAATAGAGAGAAACGCGACATGAATAGAAGGAACTGAGAAGACGTGTCATGAATGGTAGTTAGAAAACTTCTCAGCCATGAGATAGTAAGTACGTGTTTGTAAAGTAGAAATAAATTTTTATAGAACAAAATGATTTTACTCATACTTAAAATGAATTTTCTCAATACCATTCCTGGTCATGAAACCATGATAGATGAATTTCTAGAGTATAGAATATCACTGAACAAAAATACGATATGAGTGATAGTTAGATGTAGCGAGGTGCCGCCTTACACAGTCTATACTTAGAATCAACCATGAAAAAACGCACAGTTTAGAGAAAGTGTGTTTATTAGGAACGGATCTTGTCCATCAACAGAGATAAAGACCTCTATACACATGGATATTATGAGCGGAGTTTTTCATGGGTGTGGTTATACATGATACATGGTCGGGAAATGTAGGTGTCATTGTGATACATGAGATAAACGTGGTAGATGTAATGGAATGCGTCATAACCGTATCAGTTAAAACAAACACTGCAGTTCCAAGATAAGTGATGTGTTCATGATGTACCTGAGTATAATAGTGGGTCTGATTCTGCGAAATTGGCAAGTGGGGGAAGACACGGCCGGATATATCTGGTTTCCTTGTCAGCGTGACCAGAGGTACTTGCCGTAGTGTCCTTCTTGCCATCTTGCTGAAGGTGGCCAGTCTGGCCGCGCTTGAAGCAATTTCTGGCAGCATGACGACACTCTCCTGAGTCTCTACAACCACATTGGACAATAAACAGGAGGGTAAACACTCAGGAGAATACCCAGAATGCTGGAATCGTGATTTAGGAGATATACATGAGACTTGAGTCTTGAAAATTAAGAACTAAACTTGTAAATTTAAGTCAAAGTATCAGAATCAACATACCGGATTGGACTGCTGACTCCTGTTCCTCTGTCGCGTCCATTACCGCGTTCTTGTTAACCGTCTCGATGCTAAGGATCGTGTTACCAATCGGTTGAAGACTAAAATTAAAAGAAACTTGAGACGTTATAACCAGAGTCATGGTTGTTATTTGCGGTGATTGTCACTACCGTCCTGACTGTCATGTCCATGACAGGTTGTTTAATCTGATCGTATGACTATGACATTACTCGTTGGTGGCCGGTCGATGTGTTGCATGATTTGTAATGATAAGGGAGTAAGGATATGAATAATGGTGAAGTCATGGAATAAG
>BQNB010011974.1:66248-67716 GCA_026074375.1 Tanacetum coccineum
TATATATTCATCATGTTTAACCCATAACAATTATCAAATGACAATTTATACCCTTCTACTTATTTTTCACAGAATCTATACATTATATTAACTGCCATAATCAGCCCCAAAGTTTCATAAATTACAAAAAACCCCATTATACTTTTTAAAACCACAATATCGGGTAACCAATAAAAGGCACAAAAACCCTTATTAGATTTTGTACCCATTTATTTCATAATTTTTCTACATTCATTAGCATGTATGGGACCTGGGAAAAATATAAAAACCCTAACCCTAATTCGTTTTCCAATTTATTCCTTCATTTCTTTCATAATTCAAAATCGGCAAGAATTAGAAATTCCACAATAATTATCTAAATCTTTTATACAATTTTTATAACAATTTATCTGGTTCATACATGATTTTATACAAGTCTCATAAAAATTATAAAAATCGAAAGTATAAAATTTATTTAGAGCGAATTACCAATTCTTGCAATTATTTGGGTTTTGATTCCCCACGATGTTTAAGCTTAATAAATCAAAATAACGTGCATGGTAATTTTTCTCATGAACATATCAGATGTATATATAATGTAAAATGAGTTATAAAAATACCTTGAATAATTATGGATGATTTTATGAATTATTGAGTTCGGCTAGGTATTTCGAATTCAAAAGAACACCATAAATCGAATCAAGCTTCAAACCAATGAACCAATAATTTTCTTAGCTCCCTTGTACTCCCAAGAACCCTAGAAAATTCGTTTCTTGCCTTGAAAAAATAATGGTGCCGCCACTTTAATTGTTTAGGGTTTTTGGAAATGGTTTTTAAGATATTTACAAATGAAAATTGTATATAAAAAGATATACAAACTAAAATGCCGAGATTTTGGGTATTTTCAAAGTATAAAATCAGATTTTATTTTTGCCTAAAAATATTTCATAATTTCCCTATTATATTTTATATTTAATTGTATAATATAAGTAATTTACTTATAATTATTTCGGCAAAATACATATTTATATGAAATAATTATTTTTCTTGCATAATATAAGATATTTTAATCTTATATAAATTTTATACTTGTCACATGATGTATTTTATAATTTATAACACTTGATTGAATTTTATTCATGCTTTTATTAAATTTTCTGACATTAGGGGCCTTTTGGTAATTTTGCACTTGTTCTGATTTTAGGGTTTTACAAGCAAAATAATGGTTGATAGAATATGTTCCATAATTCCTAATCCTAATCTTAGATAATTGAATTTTTCTTGGTTTAAATACTTAGTTAAAAATAATGTTATGCTTATTTGGTATAGAGAGAAAAGGTTATAACAAAAAGTGAATTTGAGTCTTGATTCATGCTTTTGAATTGTATGAGCAAAGTTACATATGTTTGGTTTTTCAGAAATGACAACTTTACCAAATGCATTGCAAGGTAAATTACTTGAATATCTCAGACGAAACATCCAAGTCGTC